>JAXGGA010001327.1:0-157531 GCA_038373865.1 Uloborus plumipes | reverse complement strand
TGGAAAGAGCCAATTATAACTCGTTTATTTTAATTTTTTTGTTAATGAACAACTTTTTTCAAATATTCAGATACAAGCAATACGAATTTATGCTTTGATTGATCAAATATTTTCGAATGTATACTTTTCAAATAAAGGATTAATTTTTATCATATTATAGAGCACTCTTAAATAATATAATAACGCATGAATCCTCAAAAAAAAATTTAAAAATAAAGACTTGTGGAAAAACTAATTTAAAGACGAACAAATAAAGTCTTGTAACTTTTTTCTAGACAAAATAAGTCTCGATTCGTATTTGTTTACATTCACAGAAAAGCACATGTGTTCTACACGCCGCATAACGCTGTTCCGCCAAAAGTAGCAACCGCGCAACCACCGACTGCGAAAGTTTTCCTCCAGGCCGGCCGAAGCAAAACAAAGTGGAAGTCTGTCAATTTTTCTCTAAACAAGCGATCTCCCCAAAACTGAGTTTTATAAGACGAAACATCAACAACTTACCGTCTCTTGGAAAATCTCTAACGGAGACTTTTGGACGTGCACGCCGTTAATTCCGTTGCTGTCAGATGCGGTTTCCGCCATTTTGTGCTCGAGTTCGGATAAAGGGTCCTCGCTGACCGAAACGACGGGCATAACTGAAGCACCTGTTGCTTGTTGGTTAGTTCCCTCTTTCGACTGTTTCACTACTGCCTCGATTCCATCCCTATCTGTTCACTTCGAGTCGCACGACTCTGGGCGTTGTCCGAGTTCTCGCCACTCGCTCTCTCTCTCTGTCTCTCTCTCTTTTTTAGTTGCTGCTCGAGTTATTGTTAGCCTGACTGATTTGATTATTGCGGGAAGTTTCTTATTTTCGTTTTCCGAAACTCAATCTTTCTTGCCGGCTGTCCTCTGGACTTGCGATAAAAGACGACGTTATCTAACTCTTTCTTTCGTTTTTACTTTTGTTTCTCAGAGCTATAAGAGCGCTCTTATAGTGTCTAAGATAGTGGGGCCCCACCATGTGCGCCGGCAGAATCATACACAGAGGGCTGCACCCGAACTAAAAAAAAAAACAATTTTTACGAAGAAAATTAGCAAAAATAATTTTTTACTTAAAAACCAGGAAATAAAGTAAGTAGAATAATAAGTAGAAATATTAAAACAAACCACTGGAAAAAAAATCGGTTTTTATCATCTTTTAAATATTGTAGGGGGAAACCCCCATGATTATATGTTCAATTGAAATTTCTACGTTAAAGTTATGAATAAAACATTTCATTTTTATTCATTATTCATTTCCCTAACCCCTTGGTACCACTAATAACGTGCGTAAATGTGCCCCGCTTGATGCGTAAACGTGCTCCGTGTACGGGGTAGGTTTACGAAATAGACTTTGACCTAAACATTATTTTTTTGACGCTTAAATATTCAAACAAGGGAAAAACTGAATGCACAAACTTAAACTTTATTAACTGCTTTATAAGACCATAACGTCAAAATTTTCCTGAAATAAAACATAAAAATTAAAAAATTCACTGAAAAAAATCCGCTTAAACGTTCCCCGATCTACTCTACTTCCGAGCTCCTGTACTGAGCACTGTAAAACCTCGATTATTCGAAACGCTTTTAAACGAAACCTGGTTTAACTAACGTTGGTTTCTGATATTTAATTTATTAACCAACTGCGTTGCACGGTGTGCCTCGAAAATAAAAATTTCGTCAACACTTCAAAAAAATAAATTTGTTTTTACAGTATAATACTTGCAGCAGAGGCTCCAGTTTAAAACTAAAATGCACTGTAATAAACTCAAACTGTAAATTTAGCAATTTTACTGTTTCTTACTGTAAAATTAGCAATTTTGAATCTTTATTAGGGTGAGTTCTGGTAAGTGCGTCCACGGGGTAAGTGCGTCCACTGGGAATTATATGAACACTGTCCTGAAATGGCTTCTGCAACACATCGACTATGTTAGATAAGTGTCTAATGATAATTTCAATAGGTAGAATTCAGGCCTGGATTCACTAGACGAAACACAATCAGAGACAACTTAAATGTCTTCAAAAAAACTCTAAAGTAAAGATAGAGAAGGTTTTGTTTCAGTTTCTCTTGTAGTCATACCAAGCAATTGAAGTCAAGAAATGCAAGTTGTTTCTTTTGAGTAATAGCTACTAATAAAATACATGGGGTATTTTGATCAAAGACTCTAACTAAAATTTGTTTATATGACGGTACGCACTTTCCCTTTCTTTAAAGTAAGGTGGGGGTAAGTGCGTACCATTATGATGGGGCAAGTGCGTACCACTATCATGAGGCATATGCGTACTATTATGCGGAGCAAGTGCGTACCATTATGATGAGGCAAGTGTGTACCATTACGTAAAAAATCCGACTCTCGTAATTTACCTTTAATTTTGCTTATAACTCTTTTATAAGCCGATGATAAATCCGACATCATTTCCATCAAGTATTTATATTTACAGTGAATGCGGCATAAGATTTCAATTTTTTTCATTACCTCTGAAATATATTTGCTTTTAGATATCAGTTAGTAAATTTTTTGTTGAAAATAGCGATCATAAGCTATACTTAATTTAAACCAGAATGACAAATGAAGCAATGCAATTAAGTGAAATACTAAATAAGGAACCAACTGATTCAAAAAACGAAGGTTGAGTAATGAATAAATTATATTTAAGAAAATTAAGAACACCTTGTGAAAAACTATTTCAATGTACAAGAAAAAAAAGTACAAGTATCATAGTATGATCAATTATTTTCCTTTTTTTTTTCTTTATTTTGCGTTTTTCTTACTGCTGCTGATTCTAATAAGAAAAATATTTTAAAACCGTATTTATTCAAAAAAAAAAAAAAAGAAAGAAAAGAAAAAAAAAACGAATTGTTCGCTCAGGTCACCTAACGATCTACCATACAAATAGAATTAAAGAAAATCACAGGGGTACGCACTTACAGCAACGCTATTAGACGCACATGTCTCATCTTACATTTAAGAAGGGGTAAGTGCGAACCCTGGCTTAAACACAGACTGATTAATGTATTAAACCAAAATAAACTATGTAGACCATAAGTGATTATTACTAAATAAAAACAACTTGCATTTGCTCACTTTGTCCTATTAAAAGGACAAAGGAAGAATCCCAGACACAACTCTCTCAATCTTCAAATCACAGTGGTTCGCAAGACACGTGGGATATCACTGATTGCGTTTCATCCATGCAAGAAAGTGCTGATCTCTAGTTTTAGGAATTATCCCAAGGAAACTACCTAACATATTTAATATGTGCCAGAAGTTTTTTCCTGCTCATATTCACATAACTTATGGTGGACGCACTTACCCCTCTAGGTAGGGAAAGTGCGTACCTTAGAATAGGTGTCATAAACCAGGTCACAAAAATTATGCTTATGGTTTATTTGACATATTATATGCTTGAAAATCTTAGTAAAGGATCTGGAAAGAAAACTAAAAAAAAATTGTGAGTGTACAAGATTTTTCAACAGAGCAGCATCCTTGAGAACATGAACTTTGAAAAAAAGGGTACGCACTTACCAGAACTCACCCTACTATGTTTTTTATAGTTTTAAACTAGAACTTCGGCTGAAAGTATTATACTGTAAAAATAACAGTTTACATCTTGCAGTGAAGTCACGCATGTTCAACAGTCAATCCCACATAACATTGAAAAAAAAAGGTGTAAAACTTTCCCTCAACGTGTAGGGAGGAGCAATTTTATGATCAAAAAAAAAAACTTAGATATATTTGGATTTTTTTTTCTTTTAATTCCAAAAATTTAGCCATTGTTGTTAATATTTGTAAACATCCCGTTCCACTGTTTTTTTGGCGAAAGCACTCCTATGGGAGGTTGCGACCTTAATAAGGTGCGAACCACTTTTCTGCGTAAATTCCTAGGCATCGAAGGATATCTGTACCAAAATTGCAAAATTGTCGAAAATCTGACTTAAACAGTGGATTTTTATGAGGAAAAATCGACTAATGTGAATTCTAGAGCATCAAAGGACTTCTGTAACAAATTCAGTAGAAATCCGACGTAAACTTGATTTGTATAAGGAACTTACAGTTACACACAAACACAAACACTATTTATGAACATGGGCTCCGCCGATGGCAAGAGGTGCAAGGGTGCAATTAGTACTTTCACTACCCTGAATTTTTGTTTAAAAAAATTTTAATGATACTATTTTGCAGAAAAAATATTTTTTAGTGTTATGCTTCAAGAAAAAACATTTTCTTTCTCTTTTTTTAGTAACTTTTTTCCCTTTTGTAAAAAAAGTTTTTTTTTTTTGCTATTTTTTTATTATTTTTAGTATTATTCTCTTTCTTTTTTTCCCCTTATGTATGATTCTGCCGGCGCCAAAAAACTAATTTTATATTTTCATAAGTCTCATTCCCTATTTCTTTTCTTTTTGGGTCAGTAACTGATAATTTTTTTTTAATTAAACAATTCTAATAATAACAAGGGGTGAAAATGAAAAATAATAGCCTCAGTTTTTACATTAAGGATTTTATTTCTATTTCAATTTAAAACAAATATTTAATATAAGTGATGACTAAATTAAGGAATGGAATTACTTAACCCTAAAATACCTAAGTAATTGCAGCTCATTGGAGGGCTAACAGCTCTGAAACCTGTCGCTAACCGTCCCTCTGAACCGTAAGCAGTTCCATTCGAATCACATTGCGATCTGAACTCAGAGTTCTCTCATTCGCTACATACTATATACACTGGCGAAAAAAAAAAATCCCAACACCAAGAAAGACTTGTGTTAGATAAGTAAACGAAATTTGGTAGGCGTGTTTATACAACTGAAAGATGACATCGATTAAAATTTCACGTTCCGCGCATAAGTGTGGCGCAGCTGGCGTCACTCAGAACATGCAAATAAGCCTTGTTTTAAAAGCGTGTTGTGAAGCTCGTGTGTATTATTTTTCCGTGAAATTTGACGAATTGCGTTCATGTTAGCCAGAAATGCCTTTAAGAAGACGAAGAAGCCATTATCAACAGCTCACCGAGTTTGAACGAGGTCGTACAATTTGGCTACTAGAAGGTGAATTTTCATTTCGCGATATTGCAGAAAGACTTGGGTGGGAATGTTTCCACCATGCATGATTATTGGAAGCTATGGGCAAGGGATGGTACTACCTCAAGATGATTGAGTGCCGAGCTGCCACATGGCACGACTGAGAAGGAAGATCGCCGAATCTTGCGTACGGCTGTGGCGCATCGTATTGCATCTGCGGCTGACATTCGAGCTGCAGTTGGTACCGTCGTGACCCAAGGAACGGTAAGAAACTGTTTACTTCAAGGACAGCTCCGCGCCAGGCAGCCTGTAGTCGGTATTCCATTGACTGCAAACCATTGCCTTTTCCGACGGCAGTGGTGCCACGACAGAGCTCACTGGAGGTCGGAGTGGAGATCTGTTGTAATTTTTGATGAAAACAGATTCTGAATTAGTGCCAGTGGTGGCTGTATATTGGTCATAAGGAGGCCAGGGGACCGCCTGCATCCAAGCGGTCTACGGCCTAGACACACGGGACTCACACCTGGAGTTATGGTCTCTGGAGCAATTTCCTACGACAGCAGGGGCATTCTTGTGGTTATCCCAAACTCACTGACTGAAAATTTGTTGTCAGTCTGTTAATTTAACCAGTAGTACAGCCCTTTATGAGTAGCATTCAAGGTGGCGTTTTCCAACAGGATAACGCTCGCCCTCACATCGCTGCTGTAACGCAATGTGCTCTACAAAGTGCTGACATGTTACCATGACCTGCAAAATCACCACGTCTGTCTCCAATTGATAACGTACCGGATATCATGGGACGGCACCTCGAGCATCATCCACAGTCAGCAATGACGGTCCTAGTATTGACACAGCAAGTGCAACAAGCAAGGAACTCTATACCACAAAGTGACATTCGGCACCTGTATGACATAATGCATGCACGCTTGCAGGCTTGCCTTCAAAATTCTGGAGGTTACACCCTCTATTAAATTAACATAATTTCACATTTGCACAGCATTTTCTTGAGCTTAAATTAGCCAGTGATCTTGTACATTTAATCAATTAAACATGTTAACTAGACAATTGCATTACCCAAATTTCATTACTCTACAGTAATTTTTTCTTGGTGTTGGGATTTTTTTTTCCGCCAGTGTAAAAAAATTAAAAACTATATTTTTATGCATATTTGATGCATGTAGTTTATTATGGTAGATAAAATCTAACTTTCTTTTTTAATTTGAAGAAAAATATTTTTTTTTAAACAAATGGTCACATTTACTGCCTCTGCGGCGCCACTTAAAATTGGAAAACACTTGAGCTTTTTTTTTATGTTGTATGTGTGTTTGTTTTAACCAGCTTTAAAAAAAATGAGGGGGGAAACTTAACAAGAAACAAAGTTGAAAAGTAAGAACCACCCTAATGCATAAATTAAGCTCTAAAATTCGTTACTCTTGAAAAACTTGCGTTATAGCCTATTCGCGTCAGTCGAATCACGTTGTAGCGCGACTCTACTGTACCCCATCTTTTGCGTCAGGAGTTTAAAAAAGCAAAATTTTAAAGAAACCGACGTCTGCTAAATGGGATCAAGGTCAAAAGAGTTTGGGATAATCGAGCTTCTACTGTTGTTCTAAAAAAGAACTAGGAATGAAATACGTTCGAATAAAATATGCTCAACAATTTAAAATAATATGAAAATTCTTCTTCAACAAAATTAAAAAACTAATATTTTGACAAGAACGCAACCCTGTAAGGATTAAGGCATAGGCAGCTCGTACAAGGGGGCAAAGGGGGGGGGGCGAGCGCCCCCTCACTTTCAAAGCGAAAGGGGCCTTGCCTCCTCACTTTTTCAGAGTAAAAATATAATGATCGATTGAAATTTTTTTTTACTCAGTGGATTGATTTATTTTACGAATGTAAAGAATGTTAATTCCAAAAATGGACTTTTTTCAGGTTATTTCATAATAATAGAATTTAGAATAGGAAGGCGGATGTCTACGGTGGGCATTCGTCTTAATTTTTGAGCCCATATTTCACTTTTTTTATAGGTCATTTTATCATTAGTGCTTAAGTCCAACAACCTAGCAAATTTCTAAAAAAAAGAGACTTCAGACGTGCTGCCTACTAGCCCCCCCCCCCCATGCATACGTTTCTTTTGACCCCCCACCTTTTTGGTGCACCAGCCGCCTATGGATCAGGGATTAAAAGCTTAAATTCTTATATGCTGGCTCAGTGAACAGTCAGTGACTGCTAAAAAATTTCCTGAAATTTTGCAGTAAAAGTTACTGGCATCTATGTTGCCACAACTTTTACAGTAAAATTTTGCGGTAGAAAAAACTTAAGTCAAAAAGCGCGAAAAGAGAGCAGCGGGATTTGAACACAGGTCCAAATTTTCACACATCGTTTCGGTATCCACTTTCTACTGATTGGGAAACATCAGGAGAGAAAAAATAGGATCTAATGTGCAGCTCATACTAAGTCACGTGCTGTATCAATTGGCGCTGCAATCGTTATTTTTTCCCCCTGTACAATAGGATGGAGCGAAAAAAATGAATTTTTGATTTTCGTAAACGGGTACCTTTCATTTACTGTGAATGAGGAAAAGTAACAATTCTGTAAAATATTTCACTTTTGCGACGTCATCTTAAGTCTGCGCATTTGGCCTAAAGTTTTGAAATTTTTTATTTTTTTTAGATTTTTCATTTTTTTTTTAAAATATTGCAAATGATAAAACTAGTGACGGGTGGTTATTAAATGGAAGAAAAAGGTTTGAAATATATAAGGAATTTTTTAAAACCATTTCAGATTATGATTTCAGTTCGTGCATTACGCTCAAAGTTCAGCAAATTTCCCAAAATTTCTGATATTTTCAAAATTTTTTAACTCAGTATTTCCTCTCAATATTCACTTGAAGTGTCTTCAAACTTGTTTTTATTCATTTTGTTATTGCTTTGAACTTTGCAACTCTTCGCTAGCTCATGTGGAACTACCCAAGACTCACCACGAGGAGGTGACCGCACTTCTAGTCCTACACGTGAGCCCTTCCTTCCAACCAATGCTATCACGTATTTACATTTCTTAGATACGTCTTTAACAGCAAAATTGTTCCTTTGTGTCGTAAATGGATCAAATATTTCTGTCAGATATCCTCGTTTTTACTAAACTTATTCTTTTCATGTGGCTACATACCAATTTTGAAGAGCTTGTGACTTTTCTGACAGCTCTTTCAACTGATTGAGTCTTGAATGGAAGTTTAAAAAGAGCGGATTCAGAAATAATATTTAAATTCGCAGCTTCCTGTAATCTTTGTAAATATTGTGTTGTTAAATTACATGTAAAAGGTGGCTGTGTAATTTCCACATCATGAAAAAAAAATCATATTGATGTATTCTGACTTGATTTATGTATGTAACGTATGAAAATATATTTTTATCTTTTTTTTGGGATATGAAACGTTCTCACTTGTTTGCTTGTTTGTTTACTAGATTGAGCCTTGATAATACGAGTTTCTTTATATGCTCTCTCCTATGAACGAACTAGATTATTACCCGGCGTTGCCCGGGTGCTTATTAATACAACAAGCTCTAAAAAAATATTCGAATGAATTCTATCCACATGGTAATGTAAAAACTTATTTTTTTTAGCTAAAAAGAAAAAGGTGAGCCTTAAATTGATAATTCATAATTAATCGTAATCTTTCTTGGAAAATACTCATATTTAAATGTGTTGCATTTTATCAATTTGTATACTGAAAGGCTAATCTCTATTACTCTATTCAAAATTGAAAGAAAATGGCCATTTTGAGACAAAAAATTTGAATTTTAAATTTTTGGATTTTTTTTAAATTTCAAAACCGCGCCAATGTGAGTTCTAGTGCATCAAGGAACCTCTGTGCCAAGTTTGTTGAAAATACGACAAAAACGGGATTTGTATAAGGAACAAACATACATACATCCATTTTTATATACAGGGTGTCCACTCCAATCGTGGACCAATAGCTAATTTCTAAACCGTTAGAGATAAGCATATAGTTTATTTAGAAAAAAATCTCTAAATTACGAAAGGAATTTTGGGTCGATTCAATGTTTTTCAAAAAATCAAATTTTGAAAGAGTTACGAAATTTAAATTTTTATACAGCCACCCAGTCCATCATCAATTAGTAAAACATACTGTACTCTAACATAACTAGCACACGTATCTAACGTAACGTTTAAAAACTAAAAAAAATCACTCTTCTACCACAAAAATTGACCGAGTTATGACGTTTTGAAAAATCAAGATTTTGAAGGATTTCGCATACTGTCCCTTAAGCGATCTCTCGATGACGTCTTGAAACAATGCAAAATTTTGATTTTTCAAAACGTCATAACTCGGTCAATTTTTGTGGTAGAAGAGTGATTTTTTTTAGTTTTAAACGTTACAGTGTCAAGAATGTTTTACTAAATATGATTGATAGGACTGGGGGGCTGTATAAAAATTTAAATTTCGTAACTCTTTCAAAATTTGATTTTTTGAAAACATTGAATAGACCCAAAATTCCTTTCGTAATTTAGAGATTTTTTCCAAAATGAACTATATGCTTATCTCTAACGGTTTAGAAATTAGCTATTGGTCCACGATTGGAGTGGACACCCTGTATATGGATATCGATAACAGCATATTTCTTGGGTACAAAGTATACATTGCTTTGAGTGGATGTGAATACAATTTTCTGCTTTTTCCCGGAGAGATAAGTGTAACTCTTTATAATCTCACACAAATTCATAGCTAAATTAGTAACGTCGGCACTTCATCCTAAAAGAGCAAGGACACTTTTACCGCGAAAGTTATTAACACTTTTTAAAAATATAGTCTAAAGATAATGTTTGCTGTGTCAGCCATCTGGCTTGGGAAAGCTTTCTTGGACTTCTCTTTCATAATTTTTTTGATATTTTCCCAGTCAAAACTATCTTGCTCATCTCATGAAGTTACTGTTGCTCAGTACTTAAATCATTTTTATTGTCAAAATCGATCTGATCAATGACAAATTCTATAGGTTCATATTGAACTGATTAGAAAGTATAACATGTTGTGTAGCTTCAAGCAACAGGCTCAAAAAATCACTTTGGTCCACTGGTAGGTCCATCTAGCTTTTGCAAAAAATGCCGCAAATTAAGTTCATTGAAATGTAATTGGCAAATACCCCATTAGAGGTCTACCAAGTTTTCTTCCAGTTTCTGTATTACACCGTTATATTTTCCCGTCTTTGTAGTGCATCCATCAAAAACAATGTAAATAATTTCTTATTCAAAGAAACATTTTATTGTTCCTGACTTGTCTATGAAATGTAAATGTATGCTCTCATTGGTTGGAAACAAGGGGAGAGCAGGAGGCACTTAAAGTGCGGCCACTTCCTCGTGGTGAGTCCAGGGTAATTTTAATGAGCAAGCAAAGAGTTGAGTAGTTCAAAGATACAACAAAATTATTAAGAAAATGTTTTAAAGGCCCTTTAAGTAAATATTGAGAGGAAATATTAAATTATAAAATTTCTGCTCAATATTAAAAATATCGGAAATTTCGGAAAATTTGATGAACTTTGGGTCTAATGCGCAGACTGAAATCACAATCTAAAATGGTTTTTAAAAATTCCTTGTATATTTCAAACCTTTTTCTTCCATTTAATAACCACCGTCACTAGTTTTATCATTTGCATTATTTTTTTAAAAAAAGTGAAAAATCTAAAAAAAATCTAAAAATGCAAAACTTTAGGCCAAATGCGCAGACTAAAGATCATGTCGCAAAAGTGAAATATTTTTTTGAATTGTTACTTATCCTCATTCACAGTAAATGAAAGGTAGCCGTTTACGAAAATCAAAAATTCATTTTTTTCACTCCACCCTACTGTACAATATACAGTAAAAATTTTCCGGGCTGTAAACACTACATTTTACAGTAATATTTACCATAAAAGTTTTCTGAATTGTTAACAGTGTAGACTTCTAAAATTCTTCCTAACGTTCAGAAGTTTTAAAATGTACGTTATGCTTGAAGTTTTAGCTTTCCTGGGGGTCTAGTCTCTGCCCATACGTAAATTTACGTACGGGTCATTCCATGTCAAGTGATCCAACGTTTTTTACCTTACATTTTTGTATTTTTTTCAAATTTGGCTCATCAATTGTACCCCTTGAGGTAATCGAAAGTCTCAATTTTTGGATTTTTATCTCTATTATTTTTTTATTTATGAGACTTTGAACTTTGGAAAAACCCTCATTTTTCCATGGATAAGGGAACATAAAAGGGACCATAACTCGGCACCAAATACAGATAGAACGATTTGGTAAATGGCATTTTAAAGTACGTTAGTTGCCGCTTAATCTGATATGCAACATGACTAATTTGATAAAAATTTTCTTTTTCAAAAAATGAAATTTAAATTTCAAATTTCAATTTCTCAAAAAACATATAATGAATTTTTTTCAAAAAATTCTCAAAAATTCTTGTGTATTTTATCTATGTTTGTACAAATTTTTAGATTGGGATCTCAATGGGATCATATTTTTTTGAATTTTTGAATAAAACTGTATAGGAAAAAAATGATATTTTTTAGATTCTATTTATTTAAATACTAAGTTATCTTGCTTGTGATGGTCTAAAAAGTAGTAAACAAACATGAATATGTTTAAAGTGAGCTGGCATGAGCTTATAGATTTGTCAGGTTCACCCCTCACCCCTTCCTCCCCCGCACAACCACTCTTTTTTAATTCAAAACTGTTCAAAATGTTAAAAAAACTCTTTGATACAAAATGAATAGTAAACTTATTTAAAGTTGGTAAATGGGTTTCCTTATAACTAGACGAAGTATCCCCTCCTCCACCCAAATATACCATTAACGCTGTACTATTATGACATCTAACCTGGGGATTGAATTGACTATTATTTTTACTCTAGGTAAGTGAGCTAGCATTAACTTGTAAATTGGTCAGCTCCCCCTCCCTTCCTTCCCGACCCAACCATTTTTTCCCCAAACTGTTTCAAATGCTAAAAAAAAAAACCTTTTTGATACAAAATGAACAGTAAACTTATTTAAAGTTGGTAAATGGGTTTCCTTATAACAAGGCAAAGTAAAACCCTTCCCCACCCAAATATACCATTAACGCTACACTAATATGACGTCTCACCTGGGGATTGATTTGAGGATTATTTTCCCCCTAGGTATATATTGTTTTTCAGACGAAGTGTTTCTTTTTTCAATCCGACCTTCACAAAGAGTACTTCCATTCAACATCTGAATTTAAACGTATGATTCATTTCATCCCCTCCCCCAGCACCAATCTTCAATTTTGGAGGAAGAAAAGAAACGGTTCGCCCCAAGATCATAGCAAACAGCAAAACTCGGCAGACAACGCTTTTATTTTTGTTTTCCATTGTTTGCATACACACAGACCTTATACTATTACTTATGAGAAAAGACAATGGGTGTCACAAAAAAAATCTTTCACAAATATTGGAATTTAGATAAATAACAGCGGAAGTGTATTTTGAATAGTCAAAACAATTGATTTCATGATTTATAAATTATTGTTGTTAACATATATACAGATTAAAGCGTATTGACTGTATTAGGGGGGGGGAGCATTGTCGAAGTTTTTTAAATTTAAGATTGAACCCCCCTATATTGTTGGAAATGCTTCACTGATCACAAAAATACTAATTTTTTTTCTGTACTATCAAAATTGAGTAAACTCTAGCCTTTTTCTTGTTTTTTACTGTACGGCACTATATTGGGCCATCGGAGAATTCGGTATCTCATTTTTATCCTCATACTAGTGATATATTTCCTAGTTGGGAAAGGGAGGAACACAACAAGGCACTACACAGACCATGCATATGAGATTTTAACCTTCTAAAGGGTACCATTTTTGAGTTATGTAATGTACACCCATACAAACGCATGTGGAAACGTCACAAGAAAACTTGCTAGTTAACTCAATGATGATCAAAATGGATATTTCGCCTTTGAGTATGTTCTTTGGTACATATTCACTTGTGTATGTGCAGAGAAACTACCCAACATTAATTGAAAAGTGGGAGAAATAAAAAAGAAATGAAAATATTGCTTTTTAAAAAAAAAATTTTGGGAATGCACATTTTTTTAATAGTTTGTACAAGGAATTTAAAGGTGTTGTTCAAATTGTGGCTTCATATAAAGAAACAACTTTGATCAGAAAATGGAAGTAAAAGATAATGAAGAAGTTGTAGGTTAAGAAGCAAATAATATAAGTAAAAATGGAGAAATTCTGGAATTATGAAGAAAGCTTTTAAAAACATTTTTGAATTACTGACTTGATTCAAAGAAAGAAGCAAAATTCAGTCATTTATTTCAAAATAAGTCAGATATAACTGAATGATTTTATTTAGGCTATGCAAAATACATTTTACTTGTCTCAGTTATAGGTGGCAGCACAGTACTTCCTGTTTCAATCCTTTAGTTCAGTTTTGGAGTTCAAGCAGTTTGCTCAAATCAGTTTAAACAAATTTCAGCTCTAGTAGCATTGAAAATAAATATCTTATTTAACTCTAATGTCATGAAAGCATCCCTGATCAAGATATTCTGAATGGTGAGTTTTAATAGCAAAATACTGGTTAAAAAGAATTAAGATTGGGTGAAATAGATAGTTACTTCTGTTTTCATTCAAAGCACTTATTTTGATAAATTTAAGCTCTTTTATATATGCAAACATACTTTAAATACAAATTACATTGGATATTAGTTTAATTAATGTTTAATAAACTACATTAGAGTACAAAATTATTTAGTTAATTTAATAAATATTGAAAATAAGTTATGTAAAACATTTTTATTATAGAAGATATGACATGTTAGTTAATGTGTGTTAACAACTGCTAAGATACCACTAATTTATACAATGTATTTTCTACCCATTTCACCCAATTTGAATTATTTGGAATATTTTTATCAACCAAGTGTAGAATGCCCAATTTTTACAGTTTTCTTTTTTTTATACACAGAATTTCAAATAAATAAGCATAGTAAAATTCAAGTTTCAAATAATGCAGAGTAAAGATGAAGAGTTTAATTTCAATAAATCACAGTTGCCAACAAATGCAGAAGTTTTACAGTACGTCATATCAAGAACCAAAAGTGGAAAAGATTCTACTGATAACACAAAATGCAATTTAGCACTAGAATTAATTGATATTTGGAATGCAAGTGATTGTTGCCCAGCATCACACATCACAATTAAAAAGAAATATGACAAATTATATAAGCAATATCGTCAAATGATTGACAAAAAGAAAAAAAATGAACGGCGGACTCTTGGAAAAGAACTCTTTGATATTGTATCAATGCCTCGATATAGAATAGGAAAGGTGTTCGATGATGAATTTTATAATGATCAAAAGACAAGAAGGGCTCTTCGAATGTCATCAAAGGTAAATTCTGAGTACATAGAAAACCTGGAAAAAGAGAAGAAAAAACAGATTTTAAATGAAACTATGGCCAGGGCTATTGAGGCAGATATGTTGGAAGAATCAGATATTAATGTGACAGAAAATTTTGCAAAAGATAATGAATACATGCAACCAAGTTCTTCGAGTTGCGATAATAATCTCAGAACCCCTAAGAACTTACGGTCGGTTAAAAAGAGAAAAATTGAGGAAGATTTTGAAAGACCTACTCTCATTGATAAACAAACGCAAACAATCTGGGGTTCACACTGCAGTTGGCCAATTCGCAGTGTTCGTAAAATGTCTAATGATAATCGGTCAACATGTTCTAAAGAAATCGACAGTGATATACTATCAACAATTGTAAAGCTAATGGCAGAGGCGGATTTAAGTACAAGACAAGCCATCAAGGCTGTTTTGATAGTTGGTAACAATCTTTTCGGACAGAATTTCAAACTACCAAACGACATGAGTCACCACTCTGAAGCATCTAAAGACAAAGAACCTCGACAGAAGCCAAGCATAGATCCTTATCGTCTTCCTACAAGACATTCGGTTATTGAAGCAAGGTCATTAATTGCTTTAAGAGCTGAACAACAGATTGGTGTGGCTCTGCTATCAACAGATGATGCTGTGCAAATGCTGGATGGTACATCACGAGCAAGAATAGGAAAAGTTATGGCATTGCCATTGCATGTAAATGACAAAGTACGTGTTTTACCCTTACACAAAGTAGCCAATGAGAAACAAAGTAACCTTGTAAAACTTATCGACTATCAATTTGAAAGACTTGCAGTGCTGACTAAAACTGAAAAACAGGACTTATGGCAAAAGATAAAAGCAACAATGTCCGATTTAGCAAGTGAAAATGAAGGTTTGGCAAAAGCAGTATCAGAGCATTTTGGAATTACGTATATTCCAGGACAGCTATTTTGTACGGTACACACAGTGCTTGCTTGGGACGAGTCGATTAAATCGGTTATTCGTACAATTGAAAAACAAGTTAGATATGACAAAGTACTTTGTAACACAACTTATATCTCATCCGAAGGAGCACAATATGTTGCTGTAATTGAGGGAATTAATGCATTGTTAAAATTAATAGGACCAGAGCATTCACAAAAGCCTTGGAACAGATATTTTCAATTCACAGAATTTATTGAAAAAAAAGGAAAAAGCAATTTAGCTTTTGCTCTTAAAGATCGTAGATTTGGTAGATTACCAGCATGTGCTGCTGTAGCATTGTATCACTGGAATGATGTTAGTACATTTTTAGATCAAATGAATATTAGAAATCAACTGGCTTGTGTAGTATATTCTTTTATGCATAATGACTTCTTCAAATTTTTCTTACTACCTACAGCACTGATTTGTACACACCTTATAGAAACATATTTGAGATTGGTTCTTGACAAAAGAACTAATTACATCACTCTCCTGAATGTTTTCCCTAAATTGCACAGTGAGTTGTCTTCTCCTACAAATGTCTGCCAAATCAGAAAGGCAGGGATAGAAAGATTAAAAGAAAAATTTTCTTTTGATGTGTATCCTATCGAATGGATGGAAACAATACAGAAAGAGTTGGATGAAGCTGATGAAGATCTTATTAACAGTATTTGCCAGAAGATGTTATGTGCCTGTGGAATCGCAGTTGCTAGACAGAGAGGGGATGCATTTAAGTCTGGTAATTCAAACAATCATCAATTTCTTGTCCGGCAGCAAATTCCAGAGCACTTGCTTGAAAGTGCACCAACCCATAATATCTCTACAGAAAAAGTTTTTGGAGATGTTGATAATCGTTTAAAAAATTCTGGACCATGTGGTTTTGCTGGGGTTTCAGAGAAAATAGTTATTACGCATTCAAATGACTTTGTGTTTCTTAATCATGAATGGAGAAGTAAGGAGTTAAAAAAAATGAAAAAAAAAAAAAAAAAGAAACTGATGAACTTAAAATAATTTGGAGCTTATCCCAAAAACAGATTCTTTCAAACAGTGTGCATAGCACAGACATTGACACAGTGAAGATAATACAGGAAAGAAAAATGCTTACCATAAAAAAGGAATTTAGACTTAAATACAGCATTATTCCAACTAATTATGAAGAAATTGAGGAGATAATAAAAAAAGTCAAAGATGAAGGTGAAAAGTGCAAAGTTTTGAAATGACTGGTAAAAATAGCTAAAAGTGATTTCAGAAATTTAAAACAAGACCACATACTTTTCAAGCAACGAGGGTTAAGTCCTGAGACAATTATGAGCAACTTAAAGGTCCTATATGGCCCTCAAGTTACTGACGTTACTGCAACTGTTGATTATATCAGAACTGTTTTATGTAATAACATCTGATACAAATGCATAATCTGTTGATAATCCACTGCCATTGCAAGATGTGCATGAGAATGAAATGGTTGCTTGCATTTTGGGATGGAGAGTGGGGTGTTGGTCAAGTCATAAGCAAATTAGATGAAGGCACTGATACATACAGGATAAAATATATGAAAAGGGTTAAAAAAGATTCGAACTTGTATTGGATATGGCCAGTACAAGATGACATACATAAAACCATAGGGGAACAAATCATCATTATTTGGCCGATAATAGACGTTTTCGTAGATGTTTCCTCTACAAGAACAATTATTTTTGAACTAATTAATCATGTTTTAATTAATAATATATCAAATACAGACTGTGACAATATTTAACTTAGATTGTATAACCAAAGAAAGTTAATCTAATATTTTTATTTCCTTATTGTTGTTCAAAATGTTTTCAAAGCAATGCAAAAATGAGAAATAGTCTAAGTATGAAAAAACACCCAGAGTTTGGACAATTTTTGAGATATTCCAAAAAAATTGCTTGTTATGTCATCTTTGAATAACATTGTATTGTCCTAGGGGGTTCAATGTTAAATTCAGAAAAACTTTTTTTTCCCCATAGCAATGCTCCCCCCCCCCTAACTGTATGACATATCATAGAATATTGCATCTATTACAATTTAAAGCATCATGGTCATTTGACAACAGTCGAATTAAGTTTTATAAATCGGGTCTTCTTATTTTCAAAGGCAACAAAATTATGTAAAAACAGGAAGATATTGCAGCTGCACAAAAAAAGTAATACTGTTCCTGAATTTGCCGACTTGTCAGTTCGAGCTTGCGGAATGAGGAAAACTTTTGGGTCCTAGTGACCTCTCATGACCTCCCTTCGGGGCTCCTGAATATGTATAACACTATAATATTTTTCAGAATCTAATTAAAAATATTTTTGTGCTGGATATGGAATTAAAAACAAGTACTACAGGCCCTAATTAACACAATTGCCAGGGCCTGATTATGGCACAGGCCATCTAGGCCTGGGACTGGGGCCTCATCTTCCTAAGGGGCCCCTAATTTTTTAAAAACTGATGCACAGCATTGAAGAATTATGTATTTTTAAGAAAAAAATAATGATTCATAAATTGAAAAATAAAAACAATCTCTTTTGATACTTAATTAGCACTTCTCTTATTTAGTTCATTTTATGTTAAGTAAAAAAGATTTCTTTCTTGAGAATTAGCTATAAAACTCTTGAGCTAAAATGGATATAAAAAAGCAGTATCAGGGCTAGACATAATGCATACAGTGCAACTGCATAGGGCCTTGCAGAGCTCCATACAATGATCCCCAAAAATCGCCCCCCTCAGGGGTGCCCACAGGGAGGATTATGGCGCAAGTTGCGCCAACAATTTTTTTTTTGGGGGGGGGATTTTTTTAACTGATTTATTTATTTAAATTATTTATTAATTTAGTTTTTTTATTTAAATTATTTTTTTTTTCGTGTGTGTGTGGGTGTGCTTGGAATGTGTGGAAGAGAAAAAAAGCGATTATATTCTGCGCATAATTAGTACTTTTAAAAAGTTAATATATGAAAAAATAATAGTTATAATTTAAAAAATAAATAAATATTAGAAAAAAAAATTAAAAAAGAGGAAAAAAAAAAAGCACAAGAGGGTTGTGAAAATTTTTTTTGGGGGGGGGGGGGAATTCGCGCCATTGAGCTTGGGGGGGGATGGGTAAATACTTTCTTCATTATTTTGCAAACAAAACATCATTTTTAATGCTTTGCGTCCATTTATAGAGTATTATTAAATTATCCCCCCCCCCCTTGTATCGCCACCGCGAAAAAGATTTTTTTGGTGACTTGAAAAGGCAGAGCACAGAAGGGGGCCTCACTTTTAGTTAGTCGGGCCCTGACAATTGTTGATTGAGCCTACAGGTCCATGGGTCTCCGTAGGTTTCAACCCCATATCTCTATTAAGTATATTTACTTCAATAAAATGAAAAAAAAAATCTCTAAATATACTTCAGTTGTAACATTTTAAAGCAAATATTTTACAAAAATTATCCTACAATATTTGCTATTGCTGTTGAGTGGCCCACAATTTCATCGTGGGCCACTCAAGACATTTTAGAAGTCTATTAAAAGTTTTTTTTTGTCAGAATTTTTAATTGATACTGTGCCATTTATTTATTTATTTATTTATTTATTTTTTTTTTTTGAGAAAATCTTTCCTCGAAATATTGTCGTTACATATCAAATTAAAGCGCATATAATTGTTATTAAAATGAGCTAATATGCAACTCTGTACCTCTCATAGAACTTGAGTATTTTACAACACTGCCAGCAAGAAAAAAAAAAGTGTTTTTTAACGAATTTCAGAAATAAATTACTGATTAATTATGAATAATAGATTTTTTAATATATAATTTTCGTAAGGCGCGAACAAGATTTGCTACTACTCTATAAATGCACGCAAAGCATTAAAAATGATGTTTTGTTTGCAAAATAATGAAGAAAGTATTTACCCGCAAGTGAGCTGGTAGTCCTCCGGCGAGAAAACTATCTTTAACCCATTAATGCCTGACATTTTTTTTTCAACGATACTTTGTATACTGGTTACAAATAGTGTTTAATGGACAGGAAAAATAGTTGAAAAATTATCATGTAAAAAATAAATTTTTTATTTAAGAAAGAAAAATCGTCCCTAAAAAGGGGCGCTAGGCACCAGAGGGTACATACTTTTTTACCAAAAATTTTTTTTCTGCCTACGATGTAATATTGAAAATGACAATTTATAAGAAGAAATAAAAACAGCAATTAACATAAACTGGGAAGTAAATTCAGAGAACAAGGAAATATTGCTGTTGTTGAGTATGAAAGTCAGCAAAACATTTGTTCTGCAAACCTACGTATTGCATTTGCTGCATTCCGATAAGCTCTTTCACTTCAATGGGTTCATCTTACCTGAGTCTTATTTAAAGCAATATAACAACTAGCCCCATAATACCTAACTCAACTCTCTTGAGCTCAATGCATGTTGTACAGCAGCTTCTAAAATAAAAATGAAGAGCGGCTACCACCATTTTTTAGAGTGGATCAAAAACTGGTAGTTCCCGATATTTGATGCATGGGATCTTTTTCCGTATGCAACGATTGTATTGAGCAACCATATAGGGTAAGTGCTCCAGTAGTCGGCCATTTAAGACATCTTTTGTGGATCTTGGCTAACCTAGAACTTTCAGCTATCAATACAGCAACAAAAACAAGGAAAAACTTTAGAATGAACCTTTCTGATAGTGAATCACCTACTTGTTTCAGAAATTTAAAAAAAAATTATGTTAAAATCCAAGCTGTTGTCAACACTAGTAAATGCTCCAGTAGTCGGCCACAGAAATCCAGTGCTCGGCCACGTTGAATCCAGTAGTCGGCCACTTCATTTTCATTGATCTTATCTGATATAGGGGGTTGAATTAAAATAACAAAACAAAGGGAAACTTACAACGAACCAGACCCGTCATTTGGGGGGTCAGGAAGGGGGGGGGGTCAATTGCTCACCCCCCCGGTTTTCAGAAATCAGTTAATTAATATATAAGTGGGCGTGGTGTTTGCTTTTTTCCGATGAAATTGCATTGTGTTTGCACCCTTTGTCCCCCCCCCCCTCTAAAAACGTGAAATGACTGACCTGCACCGATGCATTATACTTAGTTTGGTCATATTTTTCGTGGTACCTCTGGTACTCAACCGTGTAGATCAGTGGTTCTCAACCTTTTTACACTTACCGCCCCCTTTAGAACTGAAAATGTTTTCAACGCCCCCTTTGCATACGAGCGTAAAACTGAAAGAGGGGGAGAAGGTAAAGCAATTTTTTGACAGGTTTAACTCTATAATTTTGCACAAACAGAGTTGAAAATAACTATACAGTAAAAAAACTTATGCTTCAAAAGATTTTTATTCTTTATATAATTTTTTTTTTTTTTTTCAAAAATACCGGACAATTCTTTTGCTCCAAAAACCTGCGTCAAACAATCAACCGCCTAGAATGGTTCCACTGAATGAGTTACCCATTTTGAACGTAATTAAGGACAATACGGTTTGAAACAAAAATGCGTTGTTTTCAACATTTTTATTTGAAAACCCATATATTTTTAAAAATAGACTGTGTTCAAATAGTTCACCCAAACTATCCAATCCCAAACCGTGTTGTTCTAATTTAATTACAACTATGCAATACGCATCCTTCACTTATTACATACGGATGTTGCACTTTACTGCGGATGGGCAATAACAAAGCGGGACCTTCAATTTTTCTCACAGGTGGGATAAAGGTTTGCAAGTCTTAATTTGAAGAGAAAAAATGAAATAAGTTATTATAAATTTCAGGATAAGTTCAACTCAGAGAAATTCTTTTTGAGTAATAAAGGAAATAAAGCTCCCTCATTTTTCTTTTTTTATTCAAAATTGAAGGCAAAATAATCAAAAATAAGCTTAATTTTAGTCATGTTAAGGGGTCAGAGCTCCTTCCGGTGTTCTTTGAAATTGAAGTCTTAGAAACCTAAATTGGAACTGCTGCTGTTAGGGCAATGATCTAACGACACAAAACGTTAGTCAAGTCAGGTGGCCTCCTTCTAGAATTTTTTAGAAACTAAACTCCTAAAAGCACATTTTTGAACTCGGTTTGATCACGCTTGTTGAAAGAGGAGGCTGGTAGTTCAAGATTCCCTCTCGTAATATTTTTTTAAACTCATTAGACTGCGTTTGAGAATGAAGGTTTCGAGAGCGCTTTAACAGAAATGTCTAAAAACAAAACTGTAAGCTATGTGTGGTTATGTTAGGGAAAGAAGTTTTGACTATGTAAGTTAGATGAGCGGGGATTCAGGCCTCGTCCTCTAACAATTTTTCCAAATGGAATTCACAAGGACACAATGTTAGTCTATTATAGACTGTTTCACTACGGATTCCCCATCTTCTACTGTGCATCTGAAACAAACCTGCAAAAACTTGAAAGGATCCAGCTTAGTGCTGCAAGGATTATTACAGGACTTCGCAACTCATGTCCAAATAATATCGTACTTTTTGAGGCCAATCTGCAGCCATTGAGTCTTAGGAGAAAAGCATACCTAGTAAAATACTACAATAAACTCTCCAGTCTTGGATCCCAAAATCGTACCTCGAAGCTCCTCGGTTCTTGGAGAAATAACCAGAGGCTTAAACGGGACAGTCCCTTTAGTAGAGTCACTTCTGAGAAAATTATTGCCAGTTCTGTTGAACAACACAGCCTAACTCAAGTCATCGACCCTGCTGAGGGTCTTGACGGGGTCTACTTTCATACCAATCTTTCTGTTCAAGTTAGCAAACATATGGAATTGCCTTGCTACCTGAAACAGTTGGCTCTAGAAAGAATTAATAGAGCTCCCATTGATGCTGTGCATATGTACACTGACGGAAGCAAACTTGACAATGAACGTTCTGGTAGTGGCGTTTATATTAGACTTCAACGACAAGAAATTAAGATTCAAAGAAGAAACCCAGACTGTTGCTCGGTTTTCCGAAGCGAGCTCATTGCAATTCTCGAGGGTCTGAAGTCAATCATGTCGCTACCAAATGTGAAGGATATCTGGATCTTCTCGGACAGTAGAAGTGCCATCCAGCACTTGGCGGATTGGCATAATGTGAGGGATAGTACAGGGACCCACATTCTTAGGATCTTGAAACAGCTTTCATGTTCATGTCAGATCCACCTTCAATGGATCCCTTCCCATGTGGACGTAGTGGGAAACGAACTTGCTGACAGTTTGGCGAGAGCCGGTGCCAGCGAGAGCATGGTGCCAAGGACCCCTCTTACGTTTACCGAACTATTCTCAACTTCCAGGGCAGAGAATAGGGCAGCTTGGCTGAAACCGCCAAAGCATCCATGGTACCAGAGTGATCGCCCAGGCGGCGCTCTGATGGCAAAAGGCAGCAGAAAAGACCAAACTGCTCTTTCCCGTTTCCTTAGCGGCCATCTGCTGACATATGACGTTTTTTAACGGAACTAAAGTCTTCGAGATGTGCACTAAGTGCTCTTCTGCTCAGGCCTCCCCTGAGCATATTTTATCATGTCTGGGGCTTTCCAAATTGGATCTTATCCAAAACCCCTTGATATTTCTTGACTTTCTACGGGTGAATAGACTCATGAACCTGATCTAGCTCTGCTGGTCTCGGGGATCAGAACAAACAAACAAACAAGACTGTTTCCCTATTAAATTGGTGACCGACCTTCAAAAACGTTTTGGAAATTCTGCTATTGGCGAATTTTAGGCTTTTTTTTGACACTACATAGCCTGAAATGTTTCATGTGGGGGGGGGGGGGTCGGAAAAATTTTCGAAGTTAATGGTCGGAAAACTCAATTTTAGGTTCTTGCATGTTGGTTCTACAAACAATACTGTTGCTTCATTGAGAGGGGTATGTCCCCTATCTGCCCCTTTACCTAAGCTGTGCCACTGATCTTTGAGAACGTAAAGAGAAGCATCAGGGTTCAGTACTGAGATATCTTCAGAAAATAAATTTTAAAGCCATCCTGGGCAAAGTAAGAGAAAAGGATTTTCTCCCACTCCTGCTCAAAACATGCTCTCGCAAACACATTTCAAAATAAACCCATCGCCCCCTTACCGCCCAAAATATACCCACCGCCCCCCTACTGCCCAAAATATGTTCACCGCCCCTCAGCATCTTCCCACCGCCCACCGGGGGGCGGTATCGCCCCCGTTGAGAACCACTGGTGTAGATGATCATGTTAGTGTACTTCTTGATACACTATGTGTTTTACTTATTTGTCTAACTATCAATCTACCATTATTAATTTTAGGCAGTAAATTAGCACAGATTTCTCGGGACATTAATGTTTTTATACTTTAGCTGCCTAAAAACCGTTTTTTATTAAAAACTCGCGCTAAAAAATATTTTTTTCTGAATAACGTCTAAAAATATGTCTATATCAAAAAGAAAAGAATTTAAAACATCAAAAAAAGCTTCATAAGTGTATCAGTATAAATGGCGCAACACTTTTTTCCCAACATACTTGGACCCCCTCCATCCCTTTTTCTCAATGTTTCACAATTCAAGCTACCCTCTCCTACCACACTATAACTCACAAACAAATTGTTATTAAGGAATTATAGTTGAATTATAACTAAAATTGAGCATTCTTTCTGCGATATGAATTTATTACCAAATGACGTTTTAGTTTTATATCACGGGCAAAGCCGTGCGGGTACCGCTAGTTGTTACATAAAATGCTTTTGTGCGAACCAAAATATAAAAACTCATATTTCTTGTTACCTCCCCCCCCCCCCTGCCGCTATCTGTCACGTCACAGTTTAATCAACCACCCCTTCCTCTTGTTAAACCCAGACACCGTTTTAGGACGATCTCCAGAAATAAACGATTTAACTTTGTATTGTGAAATGAGTAATAAAAGATAAAATAAATGTTGTTGCAACAAAGTATTACGTATTGCGTATACGTAGTTTGGGCTTAAAAGAAAGTTAAAAAAAAAAAAAAGCTTCTGAAGAAACGAATTTCAGCAGCACTTGCTAAAGATGCAAGAAGGGACAAAATAAACGAAGTTTATATAAAATGTACAAAATGTACTTGCTTAGGAAGTAAAAAAAACAGGAATAGTTTTGTAGTGAACAGCAGTTTTTAGTGATAATAACCAAAGAATCAAGAAATGAAAAACTGCTTTACTGTTTATGTAGACATAAAGACGTAATAATAGAGTCGACACAATTCATGACCAATAATCACGTCGGCACTTAACTGGTTCACATTCATTAGAACGGAATTTCAACATACGGAAGATAAAACTAAAACTGTAGTTTCAGAAATGATTGCTTCTAAAACTATGCAAGTAAAAACACATGCAAAAATGCGCTAAAAGGAATCTCCATCAAATCTTCATCTAGCACAAAATATTCACCTGAAGCAAGGTTATTTGTTTTAAACTAATTGAAATAAGATGAAATAAGGAAGTAAATGGAACTCGGGATGTCATGAAAGTAATCTTACAGCTTTCGACAAGAATGTTAGTAAACAAGGAATAACCTTGAAAACAAACCACAATTTAGTTTGCAACAATGTAACCATGTAGTTTTGAAATTAACTCAATACAATTCTAGTCCTCTAGCGAAGAAAACTCAAGAAGTCAAACATTTGGGGAGAAGTTAAAAATACAAGACAACGTGTCCACAAGTACAAATCTATATATATAAAAGAAAGTCGTGTTAGTTACACTACTTATAACTCAAGAACGGCTGTACCGATATGGCTAAAAATTGGTGGGTGGGTAGCTTACAGCTAGGAGACGGACATAGGCTATAATTTATGTGTGTCAGTTACATAAATAGAAAAACTTTCTTATTGACTAAGCCTTTTTACTACGCCTTTTTTGACACCTCCATGGTTAAGCGACATAAAGCACACGTTCTGGCAGCTACCGGTGCGCAGTAAACAGGTTGTAAGTTAGCGGGGCGTTGAGTGTTATTTGACTTTTTCGTGAAATAAATTATAAACAAATACGTTACTTCCTTTGACATTTATATGTGATAAGCTGTCAGAAACGATTGCTCATTCCTAGAATCCCGATAATCCCAACCGATATGCCGTTTGAATTTAAAAGACTTCAATTTCCGATCCGTCTTGCATTTGTCATGACCTTTAACAAATCACGAGGCCAATCCTTAAAAGTTTGTGGTTTTGAATCTAGAATATCACCGTTTCTCCCATGGTCAATTATATGTGGCATGTCGGAAGACCATCTGTGTTGTTTCTTTTTGCGCCTGATAATAAGACAAAAAATGTTGTGCAACACAAGGTACTTTAGTGAAGAGCAACCTATGTACTAAAATACAGAAACAATAATGAATGATTAATGTAGGTACTTAATTTTTTTTTGTATTTTCTAATAATAAAAAACTTAATAAATTTAAAAATTTTCTTATTTATTGCCTTTAAGGCGGAACAGAGTTCGCCGGGTCAGCTAGTAAAAGGTTAAAATAGAGTTAGAAAACTCTAGCAGATAGCTATTTCGGGGCTATTATGAATGAAGCCCCATCATCAGTGCAAAAAGATGATGGTTCACTGACACCAGTCAAGTGAACCATCATCTTTTTGCACTGATGATGGGTTCACTTGACTGGTGTCAGTCAACCATCATCTTTTTGCACTGATGATGGGGCTTCATTCATAATAGCCCCGAAATAGCTATCTGCTAGAGTTTTCTAACTCTATTTTAACCTTTTATTTGTACTTGTGGACACGTTGTCTTGTATTTTTAACTTCATCAATTGTACAAAGTTTTCGACTGCTTTTCTTACAAATTTGGGGAGAATCATTAGTGAAAATGTACCAACATTCGAAACAATTATCCTAAATAGAGCAAAGGGGACTTGAACCTTTGGTAAAGCAAAAAGTTAAGCATAATAGCAAAAGAAAGAACAACTACATGCTTGGCACTCATTAAATAACTTGAGCCTTTGTGACTATTGAAGTAATATATCTTATCTCCTATAATTGGGGAATGTTTATTAACTGCCGAATAAGTATCAATCAAAGTCAAATCACTCGTTTCGCCAATTTCATTAGTTTAAGATAAAATTTGATAAGAAAAACTTTTAAAACACCATTTGATAATAACTAGATGAGTATTAAAACTTATAATCTTAACGTATGCGTATTTAAAAATCTCTTTTTTAGAATTTTCAATTAAATTTACAACACTAGGAGCAATAAAATGTCGAAATGGTGGTCAAAAGAAGTTAAGACATTTAATTTAATTACTATTTTTCAAGAAAAATATACTTTGGAAAAGGTATTTTTACTCAAAACAGTTAAATTGTCTCTGTATTTCAATAAGTTAATTTAGTTTTAATTTGATGAACCCATATTAAGAATGAAAAGCTACATTAAGTATGTGGCCGACTACTGGATAAATCATCCAAATTGCTTAGAACCAGTGTTCGGTCTACCATGGCCGACTATTGGAAATGCAGAAGAATTCTGTACCCAGTAGTCGGCCACCCCTTTAAAAACAATCGAGTCTAACCAGGAGTTCGCTCTTTCATTGAAACATAATGTTAGACATTCCATTAAGATAAAAATCACTCAAATTTACAGTAGAATTGAATTAATAAGTGTAATTGGCCATTTTAAGAAGACGTGTCCTCTTAGTTGAAAAATAAGCATAATCGCAATCTTGGATGACGGGCACACCATTCAAAATGAAATGACTCATTACTAATTCAAAAAAAGTACCCAAAACTTAACTACCACTGGTTGATGATTGAGGATAGGTACATGAATGTGTGAATGCGCCATATCTGATTTTGAATTAAAAATGTACTATTTATGAGGAGTTTTATGTCATTGTGGAAGACTACTGGAGACTGGCCGACTACTGGAGCACTTACCCTATATTTGATTCATCAATTTCAATTACTTTCTTTTCGCTATTGGACAATCGCTTAGCCTTTACAATAGGATAAACTCCATGAAGATTCAATGCAATAGTTATGACATTGCTATTATTCCACCGAACCAACGTAATATTATTTTACCTGTCATCGACATTTATTCAAAACTTCCTCTCTTTTCTTTTTTGAATAACGTAAGTTTAGTTCCTGAGCATTTTTTAATCCGATTCTTGCACAAAACCTTGCTGAGACAAATAATCACGTAGGAGCGCAATATAAGTAAATAAATTGTCACAGTAGAGATCAAAATTGGCATGCTCAGGAAATTCTGAAATTAAATCTGCAACCCCCCCCCCCCTTTCCCAAACAACGGACACATATGCAATCCTTGAATTCTTCATCAAGGTGAAATGCTAAGCTTCTGAAACAGCTTAGGGCTTCTTCCAACAGTCGGACTAAAGAATAATAAACACCTAAATGCACAATGGAAAAGTAATTAAATACAACGAATAATAAGTGTTTTAAAGAATTACATTTTTGAAATAGCTTTCTTTCAAAATGTTCCTTGAGTATATTTTGTAATTAAAAAAAAGAAGAGAAAATATTTAAGAACATTGTATAATTAAGTTTATATTTATTAATTAATTTAATTTAATTAGATTTTGAAAATAAAATAAGTTTTAAAAATGACAATTATTATCTGTTTTTCAGTCTAAAAACATTTACTAACTTCTTTTGACATAAATTATAGATTCTAAGCAAGAAATCAGCAACGGTTAAACAATGTAGCATTTGGTGCCTAGCGTCCCTTTTTAGGGACGTTCCTAAATTGCTATAAAATCCTAAAAAAATTTAAAATTTACAAAATTGCAAAAAAAGGTAAACTAAAACATCGATCAAAGTAGCACATATATCAAACACAGATAGATTTACTTGTTAATAACTTTAAAAACTTAGCTTTTTGTTCTTGAGATTGTAAACGATGTAATTTTTGATAAAGATCATAATCAAATGGCTACAGATCACACTTTACAGCGGTTATGTGCTGCAATCTGTTAATACAGAATTGAAGCAATACCAAAGTAATAATTGAACACAATTATTTGGTTGAAATGTTCATTTTTGGAAAATTCAGACACACTTTTTGGACCGTCCCTAAAAAGGGACGCTAGGCATTAATGGGTTAATATCTTCCGTGAGGCGCAATGCTAAATTCTTTGTTAACCTGAAAAGTTCAACAAATCTGTGATCTGAAAGCTCGAAAGCATTGAATTGGTCTTTAAACACATTTCTTTCTATCGTTTCCAATCTTTCAACGTCTTCTAGTTGCTAATTCAACGCAGCAAACGCGGCATCCATCTTGGTTTTTAAGTACGCAAAAGGGTTTTCCGCCAGAAAGAAGACGGCGTAAATTTTCCGTATGTTTACATTTTAGAGTACGTATTTTGCGTGCGGAAAAAAGGGACAGAGACTAGCGGGTCTCGCTTATGCGTTAAAATGACGTCACGGGTTGGTTTTGAAAGCGGAGAATTTTTACGTATTGGGCAGAGACTAGCCTCTTCAGTCCCAGTTGAAGGTACACATATGTGTACCTTCCAAATTTTTATTTATATTTGGTTTCAAAGCAAATATTATAACGAAAAAAAACTGCATTTTAAAATCTAAGATAGTCGCATTTATTTTTCTTTAATCCCATTTTTTTTCTTGGTATGATTCAGACCTAACAAATGTTTAAAAACTTGAAATTCATAGTTGAAAAAATCAGGACTGAAGAGGCTAGACCCCCTGCTGATGCAAAGGAAAAACTTTTAAAAGACGGGCGTTTCGAGTTAGTACCTTTAGCTGCTCATTAACTTTTTGGAATGTGTCATAGATGATATTTTATTACTACCAGTTTGTTAGATGATTAGAAATGTTGGTTTCAGTTTAAAACAGAGGTTGAGAACTTTTTGATTACTGCAGACTGCATTAAAATTAAGCCTTAATAACGGAGGCTGCATAAGTTGAAAACCTTTTAAATTCTGCTTATAGGTATGTATTCGTTTTTGTTTATCTTTATCAGTTTCTTTCATTAATGAGAAATAGTTTTTTTAATTAAGACCTTAATATTGTAAGTAACGTAGGAAGTTACAAATAAACATGTTTTTTTTTCTTCTTCAGCTTTTTGGTTTTGAATCGGGGGGGGAGGGGGGGGTGAAAATGTTTTCACGCACAGGAATCATAGAAGCGAGATTTTCTGCCAAAAAAAAAAAAAAGGATGTTACAAACGTCTTTAAAAAATAACACAGAATAAAAAGATTACTTTTGATGATTTTTGTAATATTTTAGGGTAGTACCCAGGGCTGTGAAATCGGACGGATTTTGGACTAAAGGAATCGGAGTCGTTAAAAAACATGTCGACTCTGACCATTTGGACGAAATTTTATCGAGGTGAAAACATGTCTTTGAAAGTAACGTATACAAATTTTCAGCTTCCATGATCCAAATCCTAAGGAATTCCCCTGAAAAAAAGGGCTCCAAAATGGTGAATCCACTTTGTGAAACAAATTGCCATGTTTAGATTTTTGTTGCAACACAGTTTATAGACCTGAAAATTTTAGAGCTTAAAGTGCTCTTAGTTGTTAATAAGGTCTAGCATTTTTGCAAATTTGAGCTCATTAGCTTTTGTGTAACGTACATACAAACCCTTGACAAAGAGCAGTGGAAAATTATTGAGTAACACTTAGTTAAAAGTTGGCTATTATAGATCACCAGGCAGAGAACTCGTTCTACAACTACGGTAAGAAATATCCCTAGGAGGGGTCAATTGCCCCCCCCCCCCCTGACTTTGAGAAATCAATGTATTTACATATGAGTGGGCGTGGTTTTTTTTATGTTTTCCGATGAAATTGCATTGTGTTTGGACCCTCCCCTGGAAAATTTTGAAATGACGTCCCTGCTGTCAACTAAGCTTTCCGGATATCCATTGTTCATTGTTAAGCACCTTATCGCTCCATCAATAGTGAGTCTATGCGAAGATTCTCTAGGCGAAATGGGGTCTGAACCAAGAATAGTAGGTAATTGAAGGGGCAAGTGGATAAAGGAGATATGTGACATTTGAATTTCGCCGATTTACACACATTCAGATTAGTGTGTGTTCAATTGTGTTAACTCACTAGTACAATTGAAGGGCAAGTGAATAAAGTTGATATGTGACAATTTTTTTAATTTCTAGAAAAAGCTTTCAAGAAAATATTATTACCTTATCACCTTCATCCACGGTAAAAAGTATGTTTCTCAAAAATTATCACATATCACATTTATCCACTTGCCCCTTCAATTTTAGATGCATAAAATGAGAGGAAGATCTTTATAATAAGGTTGATTAAATATTTTTTGGGTTTAAAATTGATTCTAAAGTAAAAGTTTTATTTTTTAATTGGTGGGCATATATTTAAATTTCTCAGCTCTATTAGTTCCGCTAATTTACATTTGATATCATTTTGTGTACATTTTCCTTTTTCGTACAAAAAGTATTCAATGTTTTCTGATCTGTAAGAAAATTAAACACTGTGATGCAAAAGTTTAGACAAAATGCAAATATGTGAATAATAAGAAAACTATTCAACGAAATGCTTTCAAATTTGTACTGCAGGTACACAATATGGTCCCAAATACATGTCTGGAGTTCTTAAAACTATAACTGGAATCAAATTTTGGATATTACAAAAGACATTTTTTTACATTGTTGCAAAAATTTAGACAATAGTCAGATTTTATGCAAATATCCCTTGAAATGTGATTGGTGGAGGAAATGCGGGACTGTATTATTCATTATAAAGTGCAGAGATTGCTGAATAAAAAATCAAAATCTCAGAAGCTCTTTAGTTCTTGTGTAAAGAAGATGAGAAAGTTTGGAAGCCGAAATTTGAAAATGAACCTACTTTTGTAATTTTTTGTCTTTTAAATCGGCTCTAGTATGGTAGTACATTGTTTTTTACTTTGTGGAGAGCAAATTCAGACATGCGTATCGATCAAAAAGTGCAAGAAAATTAGATTTCTTAAGGATGAAGGAATTGAAAAAACGGTTCAGACTGACGATTCGCCCCTTTATCCTACAAAACTTCAACTTGGGTCAAAAACAGCACGTGACAGCATAAGTAGATGAACAACTGAATCGGAATGCATAAAAAAAACAAAGAATTGTGCCTGAGCCTTTTCGGACAGAGTGTCCCAAATAAGCCAGATTTTAATGTTAAAATTCAGCATATGTATCATCGTGACGAAAAAATGAATGGTACTTTCTTTGATAAAATTATTAAAATTGGGATAGCCTAGATGGATTATAATTCTTTTCGCGGGACTTGAGAAATATCCAATGATCATATGCTGTGCTGCTTTTACCAATAAAATCTGGCTTATTTGGGACACTCTGTCCGAAAAGGCTCAAGCACAATTCTTTGTTTTTTTTATACATTCCGATTCAGTTATTCATCTACTTATGCTGTCACGTGCTGTTTTTGACCCAAGTTGAAGTTTTGTAGTATTAAGGGGCAAATCGTCAGTTCGAGCCGTTTTTTCAATTCCTTCATCTTTAAGAAATATAATTTTTCTTGGTCTTTTGATTGATACGCATGTCTGAATTTGCTCTCCATTAAGTAAAAAACAACGTACTACTATACTAGAGCTGATTTAAAAGACAAAAAAATTAATAAAGTAGGTTCATTTGCAAGTTTCGGCTTCCAAACTTTCTCATCTTCTTTACACGAGAACTACAGAGCTTTTTAGATTATTTATTCAGCAATCTCTGCACTTTATAAATGAATAATCAAGTCCCGCATTTCCTCCACCAATCACATTTCAAGGGATATTTGCATAAAATCTGACTATTGTCTAAACTTTTGCAACAATGTAAAAAAATGTCTTTTATAATATCTAAAATTTGATTCCAGTTATAGTTTTAAGAACTCCAGACACGTATTTGGGATCATATTGTGTACCTGCAGTAGAAATTTGAAAGCATTGCATTGAATAGTTTTCTTTTTATTCACATATTTGCCATGTGTCTAAACTTTTGCATCGCAGTGTATTATCATACAAGTTGCATTGGCAAAGTTAGACGCAGTATTCCAACATACAAGACGTTGGAGACGCAAATAGCATTAGACTGTAAATATGATAAATTTTTTGAATTTATTTTATGCTGAACATTTCTTTTTCAATTTCCTCAAAAAAGGAAAAAAAAAAAAAAAATCAAATTTTAAGAGGGGAAATAAACCCTTTCGGAAAAACCCCGTTTTTTTCGGAAATTTTCCATCCGTTTCATCTATGAGTAAATGTTTCGTTTAGGCAATGGCCCCCGCTAACGGTTTCCTTTTATTTTATAAGAGATTTCTTGCGTTTTTAGCACGCTCTTGAAAGTATTTTGATTAAAAATATATTAACCCTCATGGGTTCCTTGGGGTTATATGTGACCCCAATGCAATTTCTGTTTAATATACCTTGTTAATCAACCATTTGTTTTTAATGGTATTTTGTGGCTTTTATTCTTCTAGTTTTCTATCCAAAATAATGCTATTATTGTGTTTTATTTTTCCCGAATTGCATTTTTTGCACACAAGACCCTTGGGGTCACTTCCCCCAGAATGCCAAAAAAAGAGGACGCTGCAACTTTTGTCCAAGAGAACTGGACAGAAAATGCATCGAAAAATGACAAAATTGTTTGAAATTCACTTGCAAAAAATCATGTTTTTTCAAGTCTGTAACAGTTGTAAATAAATCTACAGTTATTGTAAGTTTTGCTCTAAAATTTTAATTTTTAATGCATAAACTAAATTTTACTTTGATTGTCTTTTTTTTAGCATTAAAAAGTGGGTGAACTTAAATAATGCATGTAACATTTAACAATCATAATAAATTAATTAAAGGAAGCATTGGGGTCGTTTATGACCCCAAGGGTCTTGAGTGTAACTGATATGGGAGGGACCCACGAGGGTTAAAGCAACGACGAAAGCGGTAGAAGCTTAAACAAGATACTTTCCCAAATTTTAACAAGAGAGCTTCAAAAATTCTGAAGCAAAACCCATGAATAATCACGAAAGAAAACAAATCAAGGTCGAAAAATCATTTATTTTTTACAATAATTATACAGCTCTTAATAAATATTTCAGCTTATAAAACATTGATGTTAGAGTGCATATGCATCACAGTTCGCATACATACATGACTTTTCAAATTCTTTACATAATGGCAATGCTTGCAATTGGCAACACAGAAGTAACAAATTGTAGCTGCCATGAACATAACACCAGCAATATAGTAATATTTAAACCAAAATAGTGAATTTATAATTGGTGTAGAAAGAACTAAGCTATTGTTAAAAAAAAAAGCTAACGATCGAAATTTCTCACATTTTCATATTTCCTAGAATTAATGTTTTACCATTTTATGCTAACAATCTAATTTTTAGAAAACGATGTTGCTATATGAAAAACACCAGTTTTATTTTGTCTTGCATAAATATGACAGTCATATTTATGCTGATCAAAGCGAAAAAATAAAGTGTAATTTATAGCAGGAGTGAAAGCTTCCAAAAATTCATAAGACGGAAATGTTAAACCTTGAGGAGGTGCATGCCATAAATTTTATTTTTTAAGCAAATAAAAGGATTGAATTTGTAATTTCATACTTAAAAAAACAAAATTTATTTTCTATAAAAAGTGTTTTAAAATAAAATTCGGAAAAAATAAACCACACTAAATAATTATTATTGCTTAAATATACCACATGCTACTTAAGTACAATTCATTTTTATTATTTGGTAATGAATGGTGCATTAACCCATTTATGCCCAGTAGCCTAAAAACGGGATGCTTGTTAGTTACTGCATACAAAAACCTGTAATGGGTATATCTTTTTACTAAAGCTGTTTTTCACAAGTTAAATACTCCTTCTTCTTGAGAAAACCAGTTAGAGCCACTATTTGGACATCAGAGTTTATTTATTGACAACTATTTCCAGACAGATCAGTCAGGCAACGATCCAACATGGGTAGCCACAGAAAGTAATTTTTTTTTTTTTTTTTGCGAACTTATTTTTCATAAAATTAAACTATTTTAAAATGATTTTCATAAAATTGATCACAGGTGACTTCTGTAATGTTACTTTGCAAAAGTAAAGTCAAGTAAGGTTGTATTTTGCTCACATATCTGCAAAATATCCCATAAACAGGACGTTAACTAACTTAATAAATATGGCAACGGCGAGCTATTTTAAGCCTACAATGTATGTAAACCATTCTAAGTAAGACAGGGGTGATTGTGAGTTGTAACACACTAAAAGGATGCTTTAGTTAAATTTAGCTTGTATCAAATAAGGGGACCTTAAAAAAAAAAAAAAGCAAATTTTCCCTTGCAATATAACAAGGAAAATAAAACTGAAACCTGTTGTTACAGCCATTTAAATTTTTAGCGATCTTTCACGATTTTTTTTTTTTTTTTGGTTCTTTCAATCTTTAAATTTCATTTCAAGCCCTTATCTTGCTACAACCAACATAAACCGATAGGAGGAGTGTTTCCAATTCCATTTTCTAGATATAAAATTACATAAACAGACTTCAAATTATTATTTAAAGTTCATTTAAATATTTTCAGAATAATACTCACTCTACCCTATTATAAATTAGTTACGAATAGTACATACCCAAACTAGAGGATTGATGTTGTAGAAACAAATAACAATTGTGTACAATGTAAACCTTGCCATCAATTTCGAAATGAAATATTAATAGAAAAATAACGATTACATATGAAATATAGAGGAGCCGAGGCAAGCTGAGGAGCTTAACATTTTTTTTTTTTTTGCACTAGTGTTGACAAATGATTTTAAAATTTCATGATATAATATCGAGTCGTTATTAAAAAAAAATCGTATTTGCTTTAAATTAACTCATTTATGCCCAGTAGCCTGAAAACGGGACGCTTGTTAGTTTCTGCATACAAAAACCTGTAATGGGTATATCATTTTATCTAAAGCTGTTTTTCCCAAGTTAAATAGTCCTTCTTCTTGAGAAAACCTGTTAGAGCCACTTATTTGGACATCAGACTTTATTTATTAACAGCTATTTTCAGACAAATCAGTCAAGTAACGATCCAGCATGGGTTACCTAGGTTTAATTTTAAAGACAAAATTAGTTTTTAGTTAAATTAGTGTTAAAGGATTCTGTGGGTAGTCAGTTAGACTAGGTACCAGTTTATAGAAGGTACATACTTCAAAAGGCAATTGACAAATTGTATGTAATTAGTTAGATATTAAAATTGTTTGTAGTTTAGCAATTAAAATTAGCGTTTATTTTGTGAGTCGGTGTTTTATTTAGTGGAATTTTGTACTGGACTGTGGAAATTTCGCTAAATATTTTTAAATTTTCTATTATTTGAAAATGTTTCATAGTTGTAAAGAATGGTAGTTTTGCATGTTTAGAAGATACCTTAAAAATCAAGAAATAAATTGATGTTTATGAGTAATATAGTGCTTTTTAAAAGGTTTTACGCTATGATACCGGGAGAAAAGAAGAAAAAAAAAAAGAGACTTTTTTTTTCAAATTTTTTTATCACAAAAAAAAGCTAAAATTTTCCAATTTTTTGGTTTTTCAGGCTTGTTCCTGGATCAGAAGGTGTTATTTGATTTCAATATCTTTTTTGAAATTTTGGAAGGCTTCACCAACCGTAACTTTTCTGTCTAAGAGCATTAAAATGTTACACCGAAACAAAAATTTTAAAAAACCACTAAGAACATATGAAAATTTTCATTTTTTCAAACATTCAAGCTCGTTGCGAGATCGGAAGATATCATCCGATTTCAAAAATTTTTGTTTTGTTTTGCAAGTCTTCACCAATCGCAACTTTTCCACACTATTACAATCACAGACTAAAGACGAATAAACCGCGTATCTCCCGATGAAGCAGTGGATGTCAGTAGCGTTAAGAGGAATCACGTGATCTACAACGAAACCCTCTCTTTCTCTCTGACGCGTTAAAATTTTTGGCGATCATTTGCAAGCTGTTGGTAGGCAAATGCTTTCTTGCGCTTTTCGTTCGCTCGATCATTCCGATCGCTTCGCGAGACATTTGTTTATTTGCTGCTTGCAAGTTCCATCTCCGACAAACAATCCATGGCACGAAATAGAAAAATAGAATTTTCTACTTGTTTCAAATTAGGTTTCAAATTTTTTTTTTGGGACGGGGGGGGGGGTGATGCAGTGTATATAGATGAGCATATGAATTTAACAGAAAACATTCAATGTCTATGCATATATCACAGAATACATTCAGTTCTTTGATGAAAGGATAATAATAAAGTATTTTAAAAGAGCACACACATACAAACAAAAGTTTCATTTTAAAAGGCGCAGGATTTTACAATATTTGGTAAAATTTACCTATTTTTAACGAAATTAAAAAAGAAACAAGGACTTCATGTTTATGAAAAATATACAATATAAATTTTTAATCCTTTGATCAAGAAAAACATAATCATAAACTTCATGAAATTTCCGTTTTCGGAGTTAATTTTGTGTGTTTTACATAAAACTCATTATGAAAATTGATGATTGAAAAAAAAAAGAAGATTGATATTACAGGTTGTTCGATTTTAAAGAAAGAGTAAAGTAACCTTGCAGTTCAGAGAATTAAAATAGTTAAAGTCTCGGAAATTTTTTTAGCATGAAGTTAGCATGAAAGCTATACAAAACATAAACAACTTTGAAAATGTGTGTTAATCATAAGAGCTTTTAACAGAAATTTAACAGCTAATTTAAACAGCTTTTAACAGAAAAGTTAAAAAGTCACTTAACTGTATTTAGAGACGTTTTCGATTGTCTTTTGTATTTTTGAATAATAATGTTAATTGTTCTAAGTTCTAATAGTAGTTCGATTCAATCAAAATCATTTACCCCCTTTTTGGGGGGTAAATCAGTGTTATTTTCTATGCAGGCTTAAATAATGTGACGACCACTTGGCGACATATCGCCTCGCTTTTGTTCACTGTTTGCAGCCAACTTGGCAACAGATCGAAAAAATGGCGAAAATTTAACGAAAAAAATGATTTTTTGAATTTGGGTTCAATTTGGCGCTAATAGTAATGTTTTGCGAAAAATCCACAAAATGACGTTAAAATCGGCGATGTTTAGAAAATGAATCATTGTAAAACATTTTTTTTTTCTTTTTTTCACTGATTCAAGGCAAACTTATGGTGTATTGGTGTGCATTGCTGTCTTACTAGTTTTAAGGCACTGTTTTAACACCTGAGGCATCTATTATGAAATTTAAATGTAAAAGGAAGTAGTGTGGTGTCCACATAATGTTTTTAAATAAAATTTTGATAATTCTTCGGAAAAATGTTAAAAAGTAAATGACCAGATTCTCCAAAATTAATTTCTTATTGCAAAATAGTGGAAATACTTTTTAAGTAAGTAAGGAAATCTTTATTTGTGAAATTGGTAAAATAGTTCACTTTCAAAAATATTCCAACTTTCATTTTCAAAATTTTTCTTTCATGCCTCACTTTAAAGTCTTTTCATTTTATTTTAGGAGACCTCTTTGAAGGGAAAAAGCCTAGTCAAGCAGTAGATATGCCACAGCAAAAAATTCAAAAAGTCGACAGCAGTGGCAATAATATTCAGATTTCTGACACAGCAACTCTTCAAAATAGCTCCGGTACCTCGGTAAGTATTGCGACTGAAATTAGTAATGGTCCACTAAACTATGATGCTGCTGACCCTGACGACGATTCTAAAGCAAAATTATTTCCTACACATCGCACTAAAAATAAAAAAGAAATCAGAACTGCATCTCTTGAAGTGGACTATCCGCAGCTACCCCGAACTCCAACGGTTTTCCAAAACGGTAACAGTATAACGTCCAAAAGCAGTATTGAAAATAAGCCAGAGGAAGGAATGCCAATTAAAAAAGACCCAGAGGAAAATTCAAATGCAGCACTATTTCCAGCACATCCCACTGAAAATGAAAGAAGAATCGATGACGTGGACTATCCACCCCTACCAATAACTCCAATGATTTTCCAAAATGGTAACAGTATAACGTCCAATCGCAGTATTGAAGATAAGCCAGAGGAAAGAATACCAATTAAAAAACACCCAGACGAAGAGTCAAATGCAGCACTATTTCCTGCACACCCACTGAAAATGAAAGAAGAATCAATGACGTGGACTATCCACCGCTGCCACGAACTCCAACGATTTTCCAAAACGGTAACAGTATAACGTCCAATCGCAGTATTGAAGATAAGATAGAGGAAATAATACCAATTAAAAAAGACCCAGACGAAGATTCAAATGCAGCACTATTTCCTGCATATCCCACTGAAATTGAAAGAAGAATCAATGACGTGGACTATCCACCGCTACCACGAACTCCAACGATTTTCCAAAATGGCAACAGTATAACGTCTAATCGCAGTATTGAACTTAAACCAGAGGAAAGAATACCAATTAAAAAAGACCCAGACGAAGATTCAAATGCAGCACTATTTTCAGCACATTCCACTGAAAATGAAAGAATCAATGACGTGGACTATCCACCCCTACCAATAACTCCAACGATTTTCCAAAATGGTAACAGTATAACGTCCAATCGCAGTATTGAAAATAAGCCAGAGGAAAGAATACCAATTAAAAAAGACCCAGACGAAGATTTAAATGCAGCACTATTTCCTGCACATCCCACTGAAAATGAAAGAAGAATCAATGACGTGGACTATCCACCGCTACCACGAACTCCAACAATTTTCCAAAATGGCAACAGTATAACGTCTAATCGCAGTATTGAACTTAAACCAGAGAAAAGAATACCTATTAAAAAAGACCCAGACGAAGATTCAAATGCAGCACTATTTTCAGCACATTCCACTGAAAATGAAAGAATCAATGACGTGGACTATCCACCCCTACCAATAACTCCAACGATTTTTCAAATAGGTAACAGTATAACGTCAAGTCGCAGTATTAAAAATAAGTCAGAGGAAAGAATACCAATTAAAAAAGACTCAGACGAAGATTCAAATATAGCACTATTTCCTGCACAACCCACTGAAAATGAAAGAAGAATCAGTGACGTGGAAGATCCACCGCTGCCACGAACTCCAACGATTTTCCAAAACGGTAACAGTATAACGTCCAATTGCAGTATTGAAGATAAGCCAGAGGAAATAGTACCAATTAAAAAAGACCCAGACAAAGATTCTAAGGCATCACTATTTCCTGCACATCCCACTGAAAATGAAAGTAGAATCAAAACTGAAGCTCTTGACATGAATTATCCACAGTTACCACTAACTCCAAAAAGTTTCCTAAATGACAGCAGTAACTTATCCACTAATAGCTTCACTGCTAACGTTATCTCTTTATATAACACTGAAAAGAGGCAACTCAATGCAACTCATGTACGACAGCAAAAAATTCAAAGAGTCAGCAATAATGTTCATATCATTGAGGTTTCTAATACAGCAACTCTTCAAAATAACTCCGGTACTTCTGTAAGTATTGCTACTGAAAGTAGGCATGGGCCATTGAACTATGATACTGCTGGCCAACATCCTTATTACATAAGTTCTGATTTATCACGGCGTGCAAAAGTTTTGGCAAACAACTTCGAAGATTCATTTTCATTGCAGGCTCGGCGTAAAAAAAACAACGAAATTCTAGCGCATGCATCGGACTCCCGAAAAATGTTTTTACAATATCAGAAAAACACGATTAAACAGTCCAATATTCCTTGTCTGCCCATGGTGGCGAAAAAAGACGCATTCATAATACAAAATCATGACACGCAGCGTCCTGATCCACGCATTATGTATTTGAAAGTTAAAAACAATACCGGAATAAAAAAAGAAATTGAAGTTGAACCAAATAGTCTGGGAGCAACTGTTTTTCCGTGCGCTTTTTGTGATACAATTATGACAGTTGGTTTTTCTGAAAGGTATTGGCACCAGGAATACGAATCCGGATGTTGCCACCCCCAAAAATAATGCAGGGAGGCGTAGGGGGGGGGGCAAAGTTTCTTCACTAAAATAATTATATCTTCATTATTTCATGGCTTACAACCAGTTTTCACAGCGTAAAATGCTTAAATCCACTTAATAATAACATTATAATGCATAAAAAGCTGAATTCAAATTGCTGACACGTGTTTCGGAGCTATTAAGAGCAGCTTTTTCAATGCATAAGATGATAGCTTATGAATGAAAATTCATCCGGCTGAAGGTGTTTTTTTCATTGAATAGAGGTGCCGTGTTATCAAGACTATCATTTGGACAACCCAGGATCCCTCCCCCCCCCTTTAGAAACAAAATGCAAATGCACATTTGTGCACGCATTTATCCTTCAACACACAGTATACATTGAATTTGCACTTTTGCCCGGTTCTGTAATCGCCCCCTCCCTCGGGGGGGGGGAGAAGGGTTGAAAAATTAATGTTTTTATTTATTTATTTTATTTTACTTTATTTTTTTGATCAGGGAGAGGGGTTCAATTGCCCCCGCTAATCTGGTAACTTGTTCCTCTTAAATAGCAATTTTTTCCATCATTTTTCGCCCACCACAATTTTTTATAACTTAAAGCACTGCTAAAGGAAGTTTTTGCAGCCACAAATGTGCTTTAAATAATATAAGCCAGTGATACTCATTGTGAGTGGTCTGAAATATACCTGATTTTTTAAGTTAAAAAAATGAGAGAAAGATTTTTAAAGTGTATTCACTCAAATAATAATATAATGAAAGCATTAATGAACCCAAATTTCCCAATTTTCAGCGGCATTTATGTGCAAACAAAATAGTAAATAAAAACATGAAAGTAGAACTATAATTACAAGTAACAACACACATGCAGTCATTTGACAGTAGCATTTGAAAGAAAATGTAACAGATATATTTAAATCAACCCATGAATTAATTTTTCATATTCTTGATCGTTTCAAAAAGACATTGCAAGGAAGAATTTTAAAACAATAAGTCAAATAATAATAATGTATAATACAAGTTAAAAATCAGTTTCATAATCAGATTCATCTGAACTGCTCTCCTCATACCAGTTAAAACAGTAATTTTCATCATCTACATCCAAACATTCACACATGTCCGTTAGGGTGGAGCGAAAAAAAAACAAAGTTTTTATTTTCGAATCGTAATAGGGCGGAAAAGTTGCGATTGGTGAAGACTTACAAAACAAAACAAATTTTTTTGAAATCGAATAATATCTTCCGATCCCGCAACGAGCCTGAAATTTTGAAAAAATGAAAATTTTCATGTGTTTTTAGCGATTTTTTAAAATTTTTGTTTCAATGTTTTATTTTAATACTCTTGGACGGAAAAGTTACTATTGGTGAAGCCTTCTGAAATTTTAAAAAATATATTGAGATCGAATAATAACTTCTGATCCAGGAACAAGCCAGAAAAACCAAAAAATTGGATATTTTCAGCTTTTTTTTGGGGGGGGGGGGGGGGATTAAAAAAAGTTTTAAAAACTGTTCTCTTTTTTTCTTCTTTTTTACCCGGTATCATAGCGTAAAGAATTTTTAAAAGCACTATATTACTCTTAAACTTTAACTTTTTTCTTGATTTTTCAGGTACCTTCTAAACATGCAAAACTACCATTCTTTACATCAATGAAACATTTTCAAATAATAGAAACTGCTACCTAACCTGACTGACTACCCACAGAATCCTTTAACATTAATTTAATTAAAAACTAATTTTTATTTGGTCTTTAAAATTAAACCTAGTTAGTTTAGGTAGTGTATAGAATGAGACTGCAAAAGGCAATTAAAAATGAAGAAACTAACATATAATGAGGTAGGTATTAAAATAGTTTATCGTTTAGAGATAAAAAATATTGTTCATCTTACGAGTGAGTATTTTTTTCAGTGGATCTTTCTATTGAAAAAGTTCAACAAATTTAATTAACAGGGCATGGGTAAAAAATTTTATGTAAATGTTATCTATTATTTTTTGCTTTTTAATTGCTTTAAGTTTGCTTTAAGGTTATGTTGGTTCCTACAGTAATACAGTCCCAAACAAAGTGGGGCTAGGTGTAAGCATTTGACAAGGAGAGGGCACTGCGGGGTAGGCCTGCCCCTCACACCCCCATTAGCTTTATGCAAAAAATATTAAAACATGTTATCATGAAAACCGAGCATTTGAAACACGATTGAAGAGAAACTTGTGCTTAAGAGGTTACTGTAGAGCATCTCGGTGATGACTTTGGAACACATTTGATGTGAAAGGCATAAATATAATGAATTTATTAGTCTAGAAGACAAAACAAATTTTAGATTTTGTTGATTTCTAATTTTTCATACACAAAATTATTTTTGAATAAAAAACAAAACCGCCTTTGAATACATAATATTTACGTACAACTCTTACCCATACCTATTAATTAAATTTGTTCAACTTTTTCAATACAAAAATCCACTGAACAAAACACTCACTCATAAGATAAACAATATTTTTTATCTCTAAACGATAAACTATTTTAATACATGCCTCATTATATGTTAGTTTTTAATTTTTATTATTTATTATATTAACATTTAATTTTTATTATATTAACAATTTATTTGAAGTTCTTCATTTTGCCCCATGTGGCAGATATTTACATACTGTCATTTTTCTTAATTATATTAAACTTCAGTCAGCTATGTGCACTTTAGGGTAGACCGAAAAGTGAATGAAAACACCAAATAAATGAACACTTCGTAATTTTTATGAAAAATTAAGTGTTTAAACATTTTTCTTATGAGATGAACAAGCAGAGCTAACTTGCTTTTACACATTTCCAAAAATAAAACGGCTAGAAAATGCTGTGTTTGTCTACTGGTTGGGGGTATTCATACTGGTGCTCTATCGGCACCAGTATCTTCGATGCCATAACTTAAAAAGATGCAACAGGAAAACAAATGAGTAAAAATATTTTTCTTATTCATTTTTTTAAGTATTAAATACGGTGGCCACCGCTGAGATGAATCACGTTTGATCTAAACAGTTGATTCAATAAAACGGTTGACACAATGAAGCTAAATATTGTTCTGTTTTATTTATCAAACAGGGGTGATTGTGAGTTCATATAAAAATACCTGAAAGTTTTAAAGAAAAAGTGGGGGGGGGGGAGTGTTTTTTTAAAAATAAGGCCCCTATTACTTGAGCACACCTAATTTTATAATTATACATACATAAAAATTAATTTCCTTTCATACTCTAACACATTTCATATATTTAAATAGTTTTTAGTCAAAATATTGTACATGCATTTTTTTAAATCGTAAATGAGTAATAAAGTTACTTTTGAGCTGGTGATGAGCAATTATCTCCAAAAAAAATATTTTAAGGAGAAAGCAAAAGTCTAACAGAATTACTGTTTGTTGTGCGAAAGCATTTATAAAGTAATGAAAGTTGCATTTGTTACATTTTGTTGCATTTCATTTATTTGTGTCCCAACTAAGGGTAATAAGCATCAAAAGTTCAAAAGTGAGAAAATTTTCATTCTCATATCGGATGGAAATAAAATAATTTAGTAAGGTAAAAAAACAATTAGAATTTTCATCTTAACATTTCTATTTGATGAATATTATTAATAATTATCGGTATAATCATCGAAAATTCGAAAAAGAAAAAAAAAATCTGGAGGTGGGAAGATAAAAGCATAATTAAAAATATTTTACTTCTGGTATTTTCGAACATTAAAATACCAGAATCGATCATGAAAATACCGAAAATCCGGTAAAATACCGGAACACTATCACCCCTGGTAAGAGTTTTAAGCAAACAAAAATTGAAAAAAAATTGTTAAAAAAAACTTTGGCATAAATGGGTTAATTTTTTTTTCGATTTTTTATGGTATCTAATATTCAACAGTGCGGAGAAGTTAACTTATGTTATTGTTAGTATGAGTACACAATTTTGCTGATCTGATTTAATATCATCAGTTACCGCTAGAGCCACCAAATTCGTTGCTCTTATCGTTTCTTCCAACACCTTTTTTTTGTTATTAATGAGAAAGATAATCCTCAGTTACATTAGTGCCTAAAAGTTGCCATATGGTATCCTTAGAGCTGTACAAACTGTTACTGATATGGTCCAATGGCAATAGTTACCTTTTGGACTGCGCTCATTATACAAAGTCCGTTAACTTTATCTTTTTTTACAATATTTTTATTAAAATAAGAAATTGGAATCCTTAGTTCCAATAGTAAATTTTCACACGCTTTAAGAATACCACAGTGCAACTTTTTGGCACTATTGGAGCTAAAGATTAGATCTCTTATTAATAAGAAATTTAAATTCAAAAAAGAAAAAAAAGTTTTGAAAACACAATAAAATTAACGAATTTTGAATAATGAACTGCCACAGATGTAACTGAAGCCATCGAGTCACATCAATAACAGTCTGCACACACTCTGAGGAACTATATGGCAACTCTCTGGCACTTGGAACTAAGGATCCTATCTTTCAGTCTTTGAAAAATTGTAAAAATTAATGAATTTGTATAATGAACGACCTCAGAGGCAACTGAAGAAATTAGTTCAGATCAACTAAATTTTGCACTCATACCTGTACTACAAACCACATAAAACAACATTTCCGCACTATCAAAAAATTGATATTTAAAAAAAAAAAAGGTTTGTTTCGATACACTCGAATGGTCATTTAAAACAAATTAAATAAAAATGATAATTTATACTATATTTTTCCTGGCTTCCTCACTGATGATTTATGACTTTTTAACCTTTATCTTGTTCTATATCACTCAATCTAAAATATTTTAATGAAAATGGGAAACCTTTACCCCTGTTTAGAGTATACTGAGATGTCCAATACAAGTTACCAGGGAAGACTTTCGTGCGCCTGTAAAGCAGAGGAGTACTTAATTAAGCTATGAAAAAATAGTTGGATAGCTTTGTTAATAATCATTCAGAATGAGATTTCCAGAAGCTTTGTAATGTAATAGCAGTATGCATCTTCCTGAACAATAGTGCTCAGAATGCATTGCTTGATACTGAATATGTATTAAAGTTTTCGGTAAAATTTTCGAAGTTAATAACAATAAAAAAGCTGGGACAATCTAATTAACCAAATTATAGAACATGAATCAAATTATATTGAATAGGCTGGTGAAAAGTCAGTAAAAAAACTTTTAACAGTAATAAACACATACTTCTTGCTAATTTCAAGCACTGCCAATTTGCTTGCAATTCCATACAATTAAAGTTGCATGTAACAGCTAAAAAAGCTCTGTTTTCAGTAACACTAGGTATAAGTGATAAACATCTTGTAGTATTTCGATTAACAAACCTTTCAACTGAACATACTTAACACTGCATTGATTTTTTAAAAAAATGCAAACAAAATCATAAATATTTATACACATTATAAAAGTAATTATCACAGGTAAGAAAGAAACTTGTCTAGCATCATATTAAGTATATAAATCACCTTAACTACACTGTATACAGTCAAAACAGATAATATTGAAATATTTGATGTCAAGTAACAAATTCTTCACTAGTGTGAGTATTCAAACAAATCAACCAATTTAATTGTCCAGTTTTTACATTAAGATTTCTATTTCAATTATTCTGATGCCTGCTGTCTGCTGCTTCTATTTTCCTGCTGTGAAGCTTTACAGATGAAAGCATAAGTGCAAATTTTAAAAATTCCTACTGCATAAAGAATGTTTTCGTAAATTCTTTCTTGATCAATTTTTCTCAATGTTAAACTATGTTCAAAATAGCTCATTACAAACCAGACTATGCATCAAAAGCAACATGGGATCTATGTTCATAAAAACTCATAATTAATAAATCACTTAGAACGTTTTTTAATCAGAATGAAAGAGAGAAAAGGGTTTTTAAGGGAGGCATAAGGATAACAAGTTAACAACTCTTTTCCTGATCTTATAATTAAGATCATAAGTGGGAAAAACATGCAATTAAAATATTTTGATATGTGATTTAGTGACACACAGATGCCATGGAACTTGGGGCTGAGTGATAAAATGCTATAAATAATTACATTTACAAAAGTTTTCTTTCCCCTCAAAAAACACTAAAGAAAATTTTTGGAAATTGGAGAAGTCAAGATCACAAAAAAATTGTTTTTTTTTTTGGAATGAGCTTTGAGTCTGATGGCATAGGAGCTCTTGCTTTAAGTAAACTAATCCAAGGAAACTGTCTGGAATAAGTATTTAGAGGCATTTGTTCATGAATAGAGATCACAATTTGTAAGTAGGAAGATCAGTAACAGACAACTAAAAAATATATATATTACTTTGAGACTAACTTTTTTTGGAAAAACAAGAAAACAAAGCTTTATTCCCTCTAGAGTAAGGGGGAGGGGGTACAAGGGGCTTAACACTGTAGAGAAAAGGAAGAAAGTTAAATCAGAGGCTGTAAATCATTGGTTATAGAAAGGGTGATACTAAAAATATAAATAACAAAAAAATCAAGTATAAAAATTAATTTTCAAAAGCAATTCTAAAAATCTAAGTGTTTAAAAGATTAAAAAAAAAATGAGTTAGTTACATCCCAGAATGGCACTCCTTGCAACATAACATAGTACAGAGGGCTTAAGCAACAATATTTGCATACAAAGCCCTAAGATATAAAAATCAAGTAAGAAAAGAGTGTTAAATGATTCATATCTTACAACTGCATTCAAAAAGCTGCTGTTATGGTCTTTTGTGCATATCTTTAACAAACAAAAACCATTCACAAAGATCACCATTCCACAACTTACTAAAGGAACATGGACAGATGAATTCAATTAAAATCAGAGAGAAACTAGGTCAGATACATTTCATGTATACATTTTATCATAATTTATGTCACTGCATTTTCAATGACACTTTCAAAAGTTCTGAATTTTACATCTTCAAACTCTTGAAATGGTAGCATTATTCTACGATTTTTATTAAGAATTAAAAAGTAATCAAAGTGTTTTTTCTTACCCAAATAGTATTATGACTATGTATTGCAAAAGAAGTTACATATTACGTATGGATTGTGCTCTTTATATTCACGTTATTTCTTACTAGAGTTACATATCTACATTAACTGAACAGTTGAAAATTGAAAGATAGTATAAATGATCACATGCTGTTAAATTTTTATGAATTACTAAAAATATTCAGCAAGAAAATTGTTATTTATGTGCTCCTAATAACATTATGTGCCATAATAAATACTTTAATCAGTTCTCTATGGAGTAACTGTTATCAAGTCAAAGAACATATCTGAGGGAACGATGTACACACCAGATGTACCATACACTAGAACATTGACAATCTGAACAGAAAAATTTGAACTGGCAAAAAAGGCAAGAACCAGAAAAGAAGAACCAGAATGGCATACCGGTTCCAATTCACCGGACATCTATGCACCCTCATCAAAAAATATTTTCAATGTATTTAAAAAACTCATTTTATCTCAAAATGGTTGAAATTTTCTCTAAGAAATGTACACACCATAACTTATGATTGGTAAGGAATAGGTTAAGAGGAGGCCTACTGAGATTAAAGGCTACAAATACACATAACTACAACGAAATAAAAGATTTATTAAAGATCAGACTAAATAGTATCAATAGTATTTTCAGAAGTAAAAATTCGAACATCTTAAGTCTTTGTTCAATTTCCAAAATCAAAACAAATTGATAATCAGAGTAAAACTAATGCTAACTCTCTTTTATGAGTCAGCCAAATTTTTTTCATTGTTCCTTTGACTCACACACCTCAAGAGATCCTCATATAACATACTTTATAGATAGATACCATACATATTGCGTAGTCCGAAAAAATGTTTAAACATAAGGTTTAATCACGGGATGCAAAAACTTTTCAGAAATAAAAAAACTCATAAAACGTACTTCAAAATAGTATTTCAATCTTCAACAATACTTTGAACATATTTTGCTTAATTGCAGACTTAAATTGACCAGACAAGCTAACTTGAAAGAACACAGTAAAACAGTAAAAATGCATCACACATTGGGAAAATTTAGAACGTCACAAACAACTTCCTTTTTATGTCCATGCATTTTGAAATAGCAACAGAAATTTCATAATGATTCACTATAACAACACCAAGATATCTAATGTTTAAAAATGTGAGCAATATGAGCTGGCAAGTTTGTTTTGTAAAACACAATTTAATTCCACAGAACAAATTAAAAGATAAAAAACTCTTCATTTCAGTGTTAAAGTAAAACATCAATTAGCAATGCAAAATAAATATAACTGAACTATATTAAAACTTTCATAATCTGTAAACAATGCATTTTTTTCTTAATTAGTAAAATGCTTGAACAAATAACCAAAAGGTAATTGTTCAGAAAATCTTTAGTGAGGTGGGGGAGAGCGGGGGGGGGGGGGGGGGGGGGTGAGAAAATTCAAAAAATAAATCTTTACTCCCTTTCATTTTGAAACTTAAAAAATTTCGATTAAGTAGGTGTTTCATTACCCAGACTCAGAACTAAAATAAAATAAATGAATTCAAAATTCTAAATTCTGAACACTGCTTATGTGTTTTAAGAGCAATTTTAAGAGAGTTTAAAATAAATTTGATTTAATTTATGTGCTTGAAGCAGAGTTTGAATTATTTTTGTGCAATCAAGCACAGTAATAACACTTTTTAAACTTTTAATAATATAATTCATAATAAAATATCAAAACATAAGGATAATATTATTCTTCCTACATATCAACTTTCTATAAGTGAATCGTGCATCACAAATAAGTAGAGTTTAACAGTAATACCATCACAATAAAAATTACTTTTTGCTAAAATCTGAAAAGAGATTTTTGAGAGCTAGCAGATTAAGAGTTTATTAGGAGTCTTTTATACAGACATATCATCAGCAACATCTACAAATATTTGCATGGTCAAATGCTAACATAAGAATAGAAAAAAAATATCCAGGGCACTGATTAAATAAAACTCATAATAATTCTGTGTCAGAAACGCATTTCCATTTCATTTTTACAAAATACTTTTTAAAGCAATTGGTCATTAATTAAATATTTACAAGGAAAAGAATTCATAAACCTACAACAAAAGTCCAGAATAATTAATAGGTAAAATTAAGAGAAAATTAAAATCATTGTAGTAACTAGGACATTAATAATAACTAGGGTTAGGATATTGATAGCATAAAAATTCTTTTATAATGTCCACAAAAATTACATTAAGATATAATGATAATCTAAAATGCCATTAATATGATTATTATGCACTTTAAATTTTGAAGAGTATATTTTACGTCAGTGTTTCATTAAAATTAGAAATGTTATTAATATGTACTCATGCATTTATCAATTTAATAAAAATAAAGTTATACTGATAAGGAAATTTATAAATAAAATTAATAATAATACGAAATGCCTGATAAAGATAAATACAAACTTATCAAACATTAAAATTTCAGAAACACACAAAGAATTGCATTGTATAATTAAACAGTTTACAATATTCTTTAATTTGGAAAAGCACCTATGGAATGAAAGCACTTCTTCAATCTTGAATAACAATATTCAATATTGTCATTTATTGCTGGAACATACATATAGTAACAAATTCCCTTACCAAAATGTCTTTCTATTTCAAATTTTACTTTTGTCCAGCTAAAATGTCTGATATTTATTAAATCGACATCTATGAAACAAGCAAAATGCTTTTAAAATTTAAAATGTCCTTCAAAAATAATACAAAAAGAGCTAAAAAAAGTTTTAAAATCTATAAAAAATGGTAATGTGACCTAAAATATTTTTTCAAATGAAAAAATTTGAAAAAAAGTATTGAAAATGATAAAAATATGGGCAAAAATGCAAAAGATTACAGTCATCAACATCCTAGTCCTGATAACAACCAGTACCAAAATTAGGGAAATTCCAGTAAAATTTAAATGATTTTAGTAACTGGTGAATGAAGTCAACGTATCAATAGTTATATGAAATCATTTTTCAAAAAATAAATAGAACTTTTTACAGAATATAAAAGCATAACTCTTGGAACAAAAGCACGTAACTAAAATGCTAAAAGTTGAAGGAAGACTTTTGTAGAACTGAAAGCGTTTTCAGCATTTATTTACTAATAGAAAATCTTAAAAGTGTTAGGATTTTTTCATCAATTACTTAATTAAATGTCCAACTTTTGTATTTTTTAAAAACTTAATAATTTTCAATATATATGCAATGAATAAATATAACATGAAATGCACACGTAATGACAAAACAGCTTTTTTGAGCAATTCTCTTAACCAGAACAGAACGCAGCAATATATTAATCACATCATGGCTACAAACAAATCGATTAAATAATCTAAACAAGCTCTTTGGCACAATGAACAAATAACATTTTTCACAATGTTAAATACATTAAGAAAGACATGTTTTAAAGAAATTACATAAAAACTGCTTTAGATTAATAGTAATACAGCTGTGTATTTAAGGCATAATTTACACCTAGTCTATTGATTAAAAGATGAACACAAAAATGAAAAAAAAAAAAGTCTCACAATATACATTCATCATATGAATTTAAAAAAAACACTCAATGGATTTACATGACATATGAACTTAGTAGAGTAGGATATCACAAAATAAATAAACAAGCAAAACCTGAGACATTCAAATTAAGCATTACTTATCACATCACTTCTAGTACATCTAGTTAATCCTCAACGTTTTAATTTGTAAAAGCAACACTCCATAGAATAGTACTCAGAATACTTACTGAGCTACAATATCTGACTAGTACACTGTCAGAAAAATAACATTTACCTACAGACTATGAAAATGTATAAACTGAATGAGAGCATGATAATGAAGAAATTAAAAAGATATAATTACATTGCATGGTTTAGTTATAACTGATTTTTAGGCTGAAATATTTTACATACATTTAGCAATTTTGCAAAAACTGCAAAAGAATTTAACAAGATATCTTACATATCTGAATAAAAAAAAATGCTGCATGCTACTTCTAAACATAACATGTTTCTACTAACTAAAAATGATATAGAATGGAAAAAAAAAGGTAAAAAAGAAAATTTGAACTAGAGCAAAATAGCTAGATGTAACAAAGTATTAGCTAATTTTATAAAAATTGAGAGATTTACTTTACAAGGTGGTTAGTTTAAAACTAATGGCAGAAGATAATCTGACTAAAAATAATGAAATTATTTACACAATGAATGAGAAAAAAAGACATGAGTACTTTAACGGATAATGCAGAGTGGTTATTTGTTGAATGGAAAAAGGATGTTTTAACAATGACAGGATTCTGCTGTCTGATGACGGTATTGCTTTTCCAAATAGCAAAATAAGCCTAAAAATAATTCTAATAATTTATATATCTTCTTTTTCTCCATATTATGTTGTACCTTTAAAGTCTGAAGTATTTTTCACCAAACCTTACATTAAAATGCACAAGGTTTTCCATAACTGTACAGAAGTAGCAGTATTTTATGCCACAAAAATTATCACGTGTACATGAAACACATGAATGCATTCCATTTCAATAGCTATTCTCATGACCAGTTAATATATAAAGATTTGATGGACTTTTCAAGTCATGTGTAGGTCTGCTTTCCAGAACAACAACACTGAAAAACAAAAGCATTTGCTAAAAGTCACAATAAACTTGAACAAAAAAGACAAAGATATGCAATACATATAGACAAAGCAAATAACCTTTTATTAATTATAAGGGTGGATCAAATCCAAATGGATTTTTATAATTTCGTGCATGTATGTATGAGTGTACCAAAGCTAAGTGCAGATGTGTAGGGAGGTTAAGAGAACAAAAAAGCTATCGAAGAATGGACATTTCTTTCTTAATTCGTGTACACAATTGCATGGCATAAGCTAAGAATCACACAGTAGAATTGTTCAATAGGCAATCCTTCTATGTCAGGTTAGCAACAAAAGATGTTGACTGCTTGCAGGGATGACATGGTCCACTTCATTCCCTAAAGTGATTGTGATAAAAATTAGAACTTGTAAAAGTTACAGATTAGGTTTCATCGATTTCCATCCCTTGCAGAAACACTTGTGCGAATCCAGTACACAACTCATCAACAATGAGTGCAAAGATCCTGTATTTCTATCATGAGTGTTCTTCATTCTGCTTTTATTTACCAATGTATCTCATGAATTCACCACCCACTCTACGGCTATACAGTTTTGTTACATTCAAATACAGATACACTAAATTATGATAGCTGTTTCATTTTTATTCGATCCATCCTAATAATTTTGTTAATTTCTCAATTGTCTTACACTAAGAGAAAATTTCTGAGCTCATGCTTTACTTTTTTCCACAAGGCACAAGATTTAAAAATTGTCATTTTGTCATATAAATTCAATAAACAATAGCATTAAAGTAATTGGCAAGTTAAAACTCTTCAAAAAGTTTGAACAAAATGAACTCATAAAAAAAAGAAAGAAAGAAAGAAATCATTGGCAATTTCTAAGCAACATTCAAAAGTTCAAAACCAGAGACAGGATCACTTTGCACTTTTCATGGCTATTTATTTAACTCATTTCCTTTAAACATTCCTCAATCAAGAAGGATTTATCAAAACTGATTAGAATTATACATGTATACACCTTATTGAGCCACTTGAACTAACTTGAAAGCACAACACAACAGTCATGAGGAGTTGAAAATAAGTACTGCGATTTTTTTTAAATGCAGAAAAAAAAAAATGCTAGAAAATATTATGGGGGAAAAAAGGAATAACTCGATTAAAAGAACAATGCTAATTGTGAGGAATTAAATTAAACTTCTATTTAATAAAAATTGGATAGAATTGGAATAAGGTAATTGATATTTGAGGGTCAGAGTATTTTAATTTTAAAATTTTGTGATATTTAAATACAATGGTTTCTACTTCATGTAATCATGGTTAATGTTAATAATTGCTTATTAATCGAAATTATTTGGTTCTGATCTTCTCTATTAAATGGAACATTAATTTCATTGTTTATGCTATCATTACATCATTTAAAACTCAGTTTTCGGATCAAGGTATTGGGTTTTGGCTGAAACAATCAGAAATTGCTTTGTTTCCTCAAGCTATTTTTAAACCCTGACTAGAAGGTCGTTTGAACTATTCTCAGAAGAATATAACTTCATTTCACTCACACATGCAGAAGACTCGTTTATAGGGTGTGTGTCGCGGACATTCACAACACAGCCATACTCACAGAGGAAGGACAGAAGTACATCCCTGCCTGAGTCAGGATTTGAACCCGGAGCCACCTCATAATGGTCAGACTCCTCTGACCACCAGACAAGGTGGCTGGCATATTGTATGAATTTATTCAGTTCATCCTTAATCTCATAATATTTTCCCATTTACAAAAACATCACTCACTAAAATGCCACAAAAGTTCTCATTGAATTGAGGGTGAGGTGTTTAGCAAACCAGTTCAAAAAAAAAAAAAAACTTCTAAAAGCTAAAATGCTGCCTTTGTGTAGTTGAGGTATGAAAGGATACGTTGTTTTGTTAAAATAAGTCATTTCAGTTTGTGATAAGGGAGCCTTTGGCAACGTATTCAGGGTCAGAATAACTTAATAGTACTGAATTGTGCTTTTAATTTTATAAACACTGTGTGATTCACTACATCAGCAACAAAGCAAAATCACACAATAATGCTTCTTTCTTTGAGCTGAGGCTTTGTAAAGAGTCTGTTTTTAACGTATGTAATCATATATATAGTATCAAAAGGGGTCTGGCCCATCAGCTACGAATTCCTCATTGATTTGTTAGGATACTTTACTAATTGATATTACGTAAATTTGTAGATTATCAGGCAGATTTTATTACATATTTCACTGGGAGGAAAAGTCATAATAAATATTCAAATATCAAGGACTATTTCAAGCTTTGTCAAGAAGGTGAAAAAATGCAATGAAGCATTACACCCAGGTTAATGCTTCTTTCAATATGATACAATGAGTGAAAATAACAAATTCATTAGCAAGTTTAAAAAAAAATACAAAACTACTTGACAATAGAGAACTTTCCTAATGTAATATATCAGAAATAACTTCTTGAGCACTTCCAGATTTTTTTTATTTTAAGCAATTTTTAAAAAAAGTATAACTTCAAAGTGTTCAAAAGCAACTAGATGTAGGAAGAAAATTCTGCTAGAAAAAGGAGCAAAGTTTATACGAAATTTAGCAAAATAAAAATTTAAACCAACCAATGTAAATTTTGATCTAGATTATTTGCAACATTTGATTACTGTGGTAATTAGGCATTAATATAATAAAAATATTTAAGATCAGATTGTCAAAATATCAGGAAAACATAGCACAAATAAATACCAAGTAGAGTTATAGTGCTAAAAATAAATAAAATGAGCAAAATCTTCACATTTAAAAAATAATAAAAATATTTCAAAGCTTACTTATCAGCACCAAGCATACGAAATATTCTGCTACTGTCATTTATTTCTTGGACAACTTCATTATTTTTAAAGCTACGGCCCTGTATTCCATGTTTATGAAACGCTAAGACACTATCAGTCAGACACACTAAAGAAATGATAAAACAAAAGAAGCATAACGTAAAAGATAGAATTGGATTTCGCTTTAACAAAATTTTCTACACATACACATATAGATGATTATCAAAATAATGGAAAGCAACCTATCAAGATGAATATTAGTTAGGAAATTTGTATGTAGATGCCCAAAGTTATGTTAGCCCAGTATGTTAAACTCTAAAAATAGTAAATATACGCTAGTGTGAAAAAGCGAAGGGCTAAAGTGAAAAATCTGCATAACTGCTAAGATTCGACCAATGCATCAGTGTTGATGGTTGAAAAATTTATCCATCGGCACCAGCCTCCAATGTTGACTTACAGAGAACATCGGCCCATCGGCCATTGGCTGTCTTTTAACCATCGGCCAAAATTTGGCATCTGTTGAACCTTAATAACCGCCGTACAAAAAGCCAGAGCAGAGCAAAAGATCAATTAGACAATCGTCTAGAATCAGGTACCTTAACATACAGTTAGATATTGCAGGGGAGTAACAGAGGAGGGAGTGAATAACGCAAATTTTAATAACCAGAGAATAATTTTGAAAAGTGTTGATTATATTACTCATGTTCTTACATCTTGTGAAGTTACAGCATTTTCATTCATTCTGAAAGTTTTTGTGCAACACAATATTGAGAAAACAGTCTTGTCCATCATTTTAACACACCAGTTTATATTTCTACTGTTTGCAAGCTATCATGAAGCTGTTTCTTTTTTTGGCTAGCCATGCAATATGTCAAAAAGTTGTTTCAGAAGTATATAACATTAATTTTCTTTTTTTCTAAAAAGCATTAAAAAAATTTGCATACCAAGCTACCATACATACTGTATTCCTACAATTTTTGCTATAAAAATTATTTTTAATTTTTTTTTTTTTTTTTTTTGTATTTTGTACCCTTTTTTTCATAAATTTCAATGCAGTGTAATATTTAGGATTTTAAAATGAATAAAACAGCTTAAAAGTTGTTAAACATCAAATTTGAAATATTTTTTGAGCATTTACTTGTTCTCAAAAGCTGCTCAACAACATTTAGTCTGTGTACTAAGCTCCAAAGCCCTTTATACTCCTAAAAACATGATTCAAAATAATACAAATCTGAACAATACAATTATTAGACTTCCTTGTTTTAACTGAATTAGAGATGACCAAAATTATGCTTCTAAAGAGGACCAAAACTAGCCTTTCGTTTATTCTCTTCTACATATTTTATTACTAACTTCAACATCAAAGTTTTTCTTTAAATTTTAAAGGCCATTCCACGAAAATCGTTCATTTTGTCCCACATGTGACTTAATATATTTCATTAAAAATAATAATTTAAAAGGGTAATGAATAATATTTTGTTGTTAAAAATATAACAAATGTATTTTTGATTTCTAAAGCACAAAATTTGGTCATTACCTTTCACAATTGTTACTATTTGATGATATATAAGAGCCATTATGTGCAGGACAAAATGGTTACACTTCTGTAATACATATTGTTTTCAACAGTATAAATGATTTTTTCAAAACAAATGTTTACTTTTCACTGTAACCTTAGCTTTTAAAACTTGGTTACTTTCATCATTGCTGCTAATTAATAGAGCAAATATATTAATGAATTCATACAGCAAATTAATAGGTTGACTTCAGATTTCTCGGATGTGACACACAAATAAATTAAATTTTAAACAACCAAATTATTTGATAAAAATACAAGCCAGGAGATTCTCAGTATCAAACGTGAAGGTTAAAAAATGCGTACTCCAGTTTTATTAAAATATTAAGATCTTAAAATTGGTGAAATTATGGAGAGTCTGATTGTCCCACGTGGCAGTGGAATGGCCCTTATAAGTGCCTTTTCTTATAATATTGATAATAAATTAAAATATAAGCACATGATTATAAAACATATTTTAAATTAAAAACTCAACCTTCAGTAAAACTTAAAAAAAGGAGGAGGGGGAAAAATGAAACAATTTTCTCATTATTTCCTTAAAATATTAAAAAATATCTGAATTTTATCAAAAAAATCACGAATATAAATACTGGCAGCAAAAAAGTATCAGTCAGAAACTTAAATATCAACTGCATGTTATGCGCTTAAAAACAACTGTAGCTATCAAGTGATAAACAATTTAACAGTACATAATTCCTTTCCTGGTGTATAGTAGTATATGCTATTTTTTTAATAAATCATTCAATATCACTAAAAGGGAATACTTTAAAAACAAAGTTCTTCTTTGGGGTGGTACCATGCTTGGTAGAACACTGAAAAAACACTGATCTCCAGATATTACATAGAGGCTCAGTCATTGCTGTCTGGCAGTATTTCAAAATTCTCTTCACCTACCAGCAGACTCCCGATTAGGAGTTAAAGGTCTGAACTTTCTCTTCATAGAGAACAACAGTACACGTTGCACAATAATTGTCTCGCAGTTCTTGGAGAGTGAAGATATTCAATGCAGGGAGTAGCCCTGCAGAGTTTCTTGACCTTAACCTTATATGACAGGTATGGGCTACTTTCAGGAGACATTTTGTGCTGCACGACCAAGAACAACTGACAGTTCTGCAACCGCAATTGCCATTATTAAGAGATGAATGGGACTAGATGCCAAAATAACTAAATCCTGTAACAGTCAGGGGTGATCTTATGTTTTATTACAGGTTAAGTTTGTCTTATCAGGTGCTTGTTCAATGGACTTTTCTATGCTCTCTGCAGTTGAGCAGAAATTTACCCTTTGAAAGAGATGATTTTGTATTCTTATAACTCCTTGGGTAAAATTGTTTTGCCCATTTCTTTCTATATTTTTACAGCTTGAAAACTTTATGGTATGAATTTAGTTAATGTAGAAAGCTTCTGCAGAGGACTTTAAAAAAATTATCTTGACTTTGCACAAATCTATACATTGCTGCATGTGGAAAATTATTTCAGGTGAGTTCCCTTTTCATTTTCGTCTAACTTTAACAAAAGTTCATATAGCTGGTATTATACGCACTAGGGATGCACCGATAAGCAAATTAGCCAATTATTGATTAATCAGCTTTTGATAATCGGCCGATTAATGTTTTTAATGCTACCAATTTTACAATCAGTTTTTTCTCTGAAACAATTATTTACGTTTATACAATTCCAAGTTTAGAAACAGTAAGTAATTTGTTTCTGAAAGAAGATTCTTTTTTCCATTTTCCTAATTTTGGCGAAATAATTTCAATATTTTATCAAATTTCTTAGAACCAATTTACATATTATTATAAATATTACATTAATACATTGTTAATTATGCTAATTGGGCATAAAAAGGGGGGGGGGAGTCTGGTGAGCACTCCAATTTAGGAGTACTTTTAATTTTTTTTATAATTAGTTGCAATTTAATTCAAGATTTTTATTCTTTGTGAAAATTAGTGCACAACTAAAAGCACTGTGCTAAAGAGAAAACTATCGCCACATGAAAAATGCTGCAACATTGTCAATGAGTATATTTATTCAAAGCAGGAAAATTAATTTATTAACTTATATCAACTATTAGGGTTATTACAAGGGCGGATACAAGGGGAGGGGGGAGGGGGCGATCGCCCCCCCCTCCTTGAGCCAAAAAAAAGAAAAGAAAAGAAAAGAGAAAAAGAAAAAAGGGAAAAAGAAAAAAAAATAAAGAAACAGGCACTTACAAAAATGTTTCTAAAAGAAAAAGTTATTTTCTACCTTTCTAGGAATGAGTAATTTAGTATATTTCTTTTTTGTCCCTGTGGGACTGAAATTTGGCACCATTTTCAAGACAGCGCCGATAAATCAAAAGTTTCAACAGGCAGAAAAGCAAACGATAAAAGGAGAAGGGGTTATCTTTCGCCTTTGAATGCATGCATTCCAAGTCGCCGATTTCTTGACGCCCGTCATCATATGAAGGTACGCCGTCTATACGACGCAACGAAAATACACTGCTCGACACTGAAAATGCAACACCAAGAAGGAGTGGTCAGAAATTGATGAAATTTGGTAAGAAGACAGAGACAGCATGGAACAATAAGTGATATTTATTTAAAAATAAATAAGCAAAATTTAGAGCGAAGACGGCGTTGGCTCAGTAAGAAGTAGGACCACCGCGGACAGCGATGCACGAAGAAACACGTCTAGGCATGGAGTCAATAAGCCTGCGGATGGTGTCCTGAGGGATGGCACTCCATTCCCTTTGAACCATTTGCCACAGTTCGTCCTCTGAACGAGGCAGTGACAGGTTCTGCAAACGGCGTCCAATCACGTCCCACACATGTTCGATTGGTGACAAGTCAGGAGAGTATGGTGGCCAGGAAAGCATCTGTACACCTCGTAGAGCATGTTGGCTGATTCGAGCACTGTGAGGCCGGGCGTTATCCTGTTGAAAAATTGCATTTGGCAGACCCTGAAGGTAGGGGATTGCCACCGGCCGCAGTACATTATCTACATATCGTTGGGCCGTCATAGTGCCCCGAATACGAACTAGAGGTGATACGGAATTGTATGCAATAGCGCCCCAAACCATTATGCCACGTTGTCGCTCTGTGGGGCGTTCCACAGTTACTGCCGGATTCGATCTTTCTCCACGTCGACGCCACACACGTATGCGATGACTATCGCTGGACAAACAGAAGCGGGATTCATCTGAGAACACTACGGTTTGCTATTCTGCCATCCACGTCGCTCTGGTCCGGCACCATTCCAAACGTTGGAGTCTGTGCTGTGAGGTCAATGGCAGTCTTCTTAGCGGGCGCCGTGATTGCAGGCCACGTGCAACCAGTCGACGGGAAATGGTTCTGGTCGACACAGGAACATCCAGAGTACCTTGCACGTGCTGCAGAATCGACGTACAAGTGACTTGCGGGTCCGCCACAGCTTGTCGGTGAATCCGTCGATCCAAGCGGTATGACGTCACTCTGGCTGCACCTGCACCCCTCAATGTGGCTACATTTCCTCTTTCCAACCATTTCCGACACAGCCGATGCACAGTGGTTGCATCCATGTGGGTATCAGCTGCAATTTGACGTATGGACCAACCTCCCCTTCTCAGTTCGATCACCATACCCCTTGTAAAGTCGTCTATATGCTGGAAGTGTCTTCGTTGAGGACGGCGTGGCATTTCCTCCTATCACACGTATCCTTCGAGACAAAAACCAAATTTCTCCGATAATTAGTCTGGCAGAAAAACCAACATGAACATTTTTTCAACTTCATTCTCTTATATCTTACTTCACATGCGTCGGAGAGCTGCGCATTTCATATCATTTGCATAACTCAGTGACGTGCGTCTACGGTAAAATTTGCATGAATTTCTGACCACTCCTTCTTGGTGTTGCATTTTCAATGTCGAGCAGTGTAAGAACGATTTCATGTGGTCTTTAAGTCTCCTTTTGGAGTCAGTAGAACTGAGCAGCGCTCCTAGTTCGGTTATTACACTTTTTTTGTTTATGCAATTTTATGACTATGGAGAGGTGGCTTAAAACAAGGAAAATGTAGCAAATAAACAATATCAACTGAGCCGGAGCCACTTTTATCAACTGAATCACCGTTAATATCCATTGAATCGCCTTCAAACAGACAAAAGACTAAAGGTAAGTACAATTTCGTTCAGTGTAATGCATGCAGAGGCTTCCCAATCTTGAACTATTCAATGAGGAAAATTTCTGAATTTGCTGATTGAAATTCCCAGACACCTGCATATTAGGACAGAGGCTTCCCAATCTTGAACTATTCAATGAGGAAAATTTCTGAATTTGCAGATTGAAATTCCCAGTCACCTGTATATTAGGACAAGATTTTTTTAATGAAATACTTTACTACTGTGTAGAAATTTGTTTACTCATCAGCCAAAATTTGCCAAAAAAGGATGTTGAAATAACTTCACTTCCGGCACCCTTGAATATATGCTAATACAATAATAATACTACTTATATAAACTACTGTAACTGTACTGAAAACCGGTGTAAACAAGTGATGATATGTGTTCGTTTTTTTCTCTTCCCTCGTTCTTTATCTCTGCAAATTAATGTCAAAGATTTGTCGTTCCAATTATTTTTTAATATTTTAATTGATCTTAATTTGCAAAAGGCATACCATTTAAAAGGTTTTGTTTGATTACTTTATTCTCATATTTCTGCAGTCTCAATACCCATATAAGGCCTCGTAATGCAGAATTTTGTATCTATTTTTTTTTAAATTTCCCGGGTGAGAAACCCCCTGACCCCCGAAAATTAGAGATATTCTACCCTCCTTCATTTAAAAGAGCTAAATGCATCCCCTACAAAGGTCATTCTTCTAAAAATATTTTTAAAAAACACAGAAAGCAATAGCATTAAAAAAAAAAACAAAAAAAAAAAAACATGGGTGGGAGGGATCAACAAAAAGAAAAAGACCCATCAAAATGCACACATACGTATGTTTGTGTTAATGCTTCTTTTTTTTTGAGGGGGGGGGGGGAGGCTATATATATATAATATATATATATATATATATATATATATAATATATAATATATATATATATATATATATATATACAGAGATGGAACGAAGCTTCAGCCATTTTGCTGAAGCTTCGGTCTGGCCGAAGCATGAGTTGTGATTCGGCCGCTTCGGCCTGAAATTTATGCAGCAAATTTTCTGTTTCAATTATTATCTTATAAGTTAGTCTTTTTAACTCAAAATTGTTCCTCAGGATAAAGCATTATTAGAAATTTATATTCAATTTAAAATATGTGCGTATTGAACATTTGAAGCCAGAATGCATTCAATAATTAATAAAATATTTGTTAACACTATGTTCTTTTAAATATTACATTTCGTTATATTTGTTCAAAAAAACTAGTTTTAAAATAAAAGCTATATAAATATACTGCATTGAGTATTTTTCAATGATTTCTAGCTTTGAAACTTTGAACAATGGTAATGGTTCTTATGTGTACAAGGGCAGGTGTGCAACTATTACGCATCCTGGATTACTTTCTTTTAAAATTTTATATTCTTTGAAATTTATAGGTACACAATTTCAGTTTTTTAAAGATGCATCAACATATATTAACTTATTATGTATTTCATCGATCAAGATTCTAAACAACAAAATCAGGACATTGTGAAACAAGTAAGTAATTGTTAATACATAACTTAAAGCTACATCTTATTTATTTATTTTTGTATCAATCAAAATATGATCTTTTGTTTCTTCTGTATTACCTCTTCTAGAGTTATTCGCTTTCGTTTAATTCCAGAAGACTGAACTTGACTCTGACTCCGAACAGAGTTGTCAGCTACTATCTCTTCATCAGCTTTTGTCTTTTCATTGTATTCTCTTAAGTGATTTCTCTTAAGATGATTAGTTAGTGAGGTTGTGAAAGATTTTTTACCTAATCCTTCTCTTGATAAGACAATAAAACATAGCCTGCATTTAGCTTTAGTAGCATCATTTATTATAGGATCAAAAAAATTCCAGACAAAACTTCTTTTACTAAACGTAGAAGACATTTCAATCGTTCGTAACCACTTCAAGTCGTTAAAGTGTTGAAATCAGATCACTGCATAGCAAAATTATTCAAATTAAAAAATAAGAATAAAAAATGAAAGCGTATGCTTGTTTCCTGAACTAGCCAACAAATCTGAATGACTGATATTAAAGTGAATTTTGGCTCACTTGGTTGCGATGAGGGCTAAGTCTGATTTTTATTTCCCCCTCAAGTAAAGATATTTCTTTTCCAAGAGAAGAAAAAAGAAACTATTGTGTCCTCTTTATTCATAAAAACAGAAAACAAACAGGCAAACAAGTAAAAAATAAATAAATAAAAAATAATCCTGGCCACATATACCTGCAAAATATCCCTTGAAGGAATAAATCCTTTCCTCCGCCTTGTCTAGACATTCTTTTATGCAATGATGCAGTGGCACTTTACTTTATTTTTGTTTATATGTGTAAAGAAAGAACCTCCCTCCCCACCCTTTTTTTTTTGACAAAACTCAACCTTGGAATGAATAGTTTCTTTGAACTTGTGACATTATTAAATAATCCTCTTAAAATAAATACCAAATGAAAGACAAGTAGAAAAGAATGCATGATACTATTTTTTCGAATTCACCAAAAACTGAAGCATTTTCCATTAAGAATATTAAGATATTTAATTATTTGTAATATATAACACAACGTAAATAGTAGTAGATTGGGTGGTTTTATGGTATAATACATGATCATATCAGTTGTTTCATTATAAAACATCAACTGAACTGCAGACTGAGCTTTTCATGTTCCAAGTAGAGCTTCCCACTACTAATTTGCAATACAAAAATAGTAATGTCGTCTTTTCTTGTACTAGCAGTACAAAGCAAAACAAAATAAGCAAACTTTTAATTAGTGAAATTAATTTAAGAATGACTCAGTAAGCTGAAAATGACTCAGTTGTGTAATACTAAGAACATTAAAATAAAAACAACCAAAATAAAAATAAACTTTAATTTATGAAATCAATTTAAGAATGCCACAGTAAGCTGAAAATATTGTGTAACGCTAAGAATTAAGAATATTAAAACATATGGAGAAAAGTATAAACTCTACGCATTTATTATGCATTTAATCCAAAAACTTCAATATGTGCGCCAGCCGAAGCTTCGGCCATTAGTTGGTCGAAGCTTCGGTATTCGGCGCTTCGGCCAAATGCCGCTTCGTTCCATCTCTAATATATACATATATGAGGGTAAAAAAATCAATCGCCCCCCCCCCTGAAAAGTTTCTGGATCCGCCCTTGGGTTATTATTACTGTCAATAAAATTATTCATCATAGTTTCTTAGTAAGGTATACTTTAAGGAAAAATATTTTAAAATATTTTTTCAGCTAATTAAATGGCCAAATTTGGCCAAAGTGGCCGATTAATCGGTACTGCTAATTATTCAGTGCATCCCTAGCAGGCGCATTGATAATTATGCATATACACATGTGTACTTAACATTATAAACAAAGAAGAAGTATATATGGGGAAAAAAATACTAACTTACCAATGGCTTCTACAGGAAAATCAAAATGTAATTCAGCTGGTTGCTGACGGCTTGATTTCAGTTTGCCTTGCAAATTCACCACTTTGACAATGTCTAAGAAAAATAATTAACAAAAGTAAATGAATATTGCAACTAAAATACCAGCACATAATGTTTGATTGTGCAATCAAAACCTCCCTACGTGTGCAGTATTACCAATGAGTGCTAAAAATTTCAACCCAATAATTATCTCTTTGACTCTAACACTTCTAACTATATAGCAATCTTCATTGCAAGTCCACTTTGGAAAAGAAGAAAGAAGAAAATAACAAGTTTATTCAGAACTAGAAGTAACCTATATTCCTATAACAAACATTAATTTTTCCCCCATTAGGTTCTTTCTCTCAACTGATTATGACTGAAATTTATTTTTAAAACCTTTTCCAATAATTCATCACTTAACACAGAATTTTAAAATCAAATACAGCAAAACAGAGATTTCATATTTTTCGGAAAGAGTAATTTTTTTGGTTGTTTGTAAATCAAAACAAATGGCTCAAAAATTCACACTTATACAATGAACGAGTGGGGAGGATCTATTATCTTTACTTTTTTTTGTACAATTTCATTCATAACAATTTTATCGAAACAAATTTGGAAAATTCATTGCTTGGTTGCAATTCGCAAAAAAAGAATGAATCGCTCGATTGGCTATGCAACAACCTCCATTTTTTCTTCTTCATCTTCATTGTTGCATTACTATCATCGGCGGAAATGGGTATTCAATCCGATATTGAGAGAATTTCAAGAAGAGTGTCAGCAGCTTTGGGCTTCAGTTGTTGGGTAGAAAGATGAGGTTGGATGATTGGAAGAAGCTCCTCTGACAAATTTAAGACTGAACAAAAAAAATACCAGAGTAGCTTTTAATTCCTATGAAACTAATCTATTGTGGAAAAAAAAGTTACTGTCAGTCTTGCACATAAAAAACAATTTTAACCTGCTTGTAGAAAACGTCTTAAGCATACATTTTGAAAAAGACAAACAGAAATCCAGAACATTTTAACATTATCAATGTTGCTTTTTTCAAGGACGAGCAGAAAATGACGTGGGATGCAGGATAACATACAAAACAAACAATGTAAAAGAGAGATTTTACGGTCGTTAGCAAACATTTGCTAAAAAAGAAAAAAATAAATAATAAGATTCCTTAATTCATACTAAAATTTTGATAGTTAAATGTTTTGATAATTTCTGTTAAAATGCTTCCTTAATAGTCGAATAGTAATGTTTATTATAAAGAACTAAATACCATTTTAATTATGGTAATATGAAAGCATAATTTTTTTGAAAGATAACAGGAAAGGATTTAGCATATTAATTACACAAGATAATAAAGAATAATTTGGGGGTAATTTAAAACCAAATTTATTGTTTAGAGGCATAAGATTTTAGCTTTAACTTTTTGAGCAGCCATGACGTAAAATTCCGTTTTTAGAGATTTCCCTGGGTGAATTTAGCGTTCCATATTTGGAAACAAATTCTATAAAATTAGGAACTCAATTACTCAACTCAAGTTGATTTCAGAAATATATAACTTAATTACTTGGAGGACAAAAAAAAAGTATTAAGATGGCTCAAAGTAGCAGACATGGCACTCAAAAGGTTAAGTATCATAAACCATCTGAGTCAAAAAATGTGACAGACAGAGCAAACGTTCGTTCCCTTACTACCAGAAGATCAACAAAAAGGGAGAGTTTTAGCAATATGATTTATCTTTTGAATTTTACTCCTCATAGAATTAAACAAATTTCCTAAACAAGCACTGCCTAAGTTCGAAACAGTAGTCTCAAAGCTAAGTAATGATCAAAGCAAACAACAAAACTTTGCTGACTGAATTTCTTGCCATAGAGACAAAACACCTTTGCTACACTTCTATGTGCACATCCAGTGAGGTACCTAGCAGGAATAACTCATTAATTGGTTCTTTTTACAAGTTTTTATTTATGGAGGGAAAAAAATGACAACTTTTTCACACAAAATTTCCTATAACTAGAAAATATTGGGAGATTTACTTTAGAAGCAGGAAAGTTTTGAGATCCTGATGTTAAACAGTAATTATCAAAGAAGATAGTGGTTAAAAGCTCTTATCGTGAAGGATCAAAGCTCAAACCTTTTTCTGCAAAGAAAAGGGTTAACTTTTTAACTTTGCTAACTCAAAACCATGGAATAATTTTAGGAAAAGGGGCAACTTTTTAATTTTGGTAACTCCAAAACCATGCAATGATTTTAGTTTTATGTGTTAATAATGATAGTTTAATTTTAATTTCATTACTGAGTTTTATTTTTAGTTTTTTATTTGGATTTTAAAAATATTTTGAAAACTTACTCTCAGAACACACAAGTATTGTATCTTTTTCCAGTTGTGACACACTATTGACATCAATTGAATCATGCCGAGGAACAATCGTATCTGTTCCGTCACTGTCTTCACCAAACCAACTGGCTGTTGAATTTAGATTAATCATATCCAATTTGAGATTTCCTCTGTCATATCTACAGAAATTTAAAAAAAAACATTTGATAAGCATAAAAACTATTTTTATAAAATAAAAAAAAAATTCAAGATATACTAATGAGAAATTCTTACTCGGAAAATTTTTTCCCTGGTGTAAATACCAGATAGAAATATCTTTAATAAAATAAATACAAAGATAAATGCGACAACCAGCAATAGGGCCTAGGTCGAGCTAGGATGGTCCTAGTCAAATTATAGTCCCCAATGACGATCAATGGCCTTCTAAAAGCTATCTACTTCCTTGATCCTTACCACCTTTTCCAGTAAACTGTTCTAAGTTCCCACTACCGTGCTAAAATAGTAATTTTTCTTTATTTCCAGGTTAGCCTGAGATTTAAAAGCTTAAAACAATGACCCCTTGTCCTCTTTTTCATGCAAAAATCTAACCCTGTAACATCTTTCATTTTAATAAATTTAAACAACTTTCTGAATCATGTCCCTCTGATTCTCCTTTGCTCAAGACTACATATTAACCCTTTAAACACCGCTCTATGACCCAGACATAAAGAAAGAAGTCATTTCATAAAAATAAGATTGATAGGCAATGAAAGAATTTTTCAAAAAAAAAATTATCCGATACTTTGGGTATGTCCCCATTTGGGAACATTCACATGTTGCATGAAGTTTTTTTACTAAGGCAACTAATGGGTTACACTTCACTGTTTTAGCTGTAATTTTGCATTTATGCATAAATAATGGGTAGAACTGATACTATTGGGGACATTCACATACATTTTCAAGTGGTAAATAGTTAAAAAGAAATATAAACAGGAACAAATTAAAATATTTATTTTTTTATTCAATACAAACTATATGAAATCGCAAGTGACTAAACGTAAAATAACATTCTACATTAAAAATTTGTCAATACGAACATTAGCTTTATAGTACCACGTGTAATAATTGTACAAAAGGCATGTTACCTTAATTAAAATGTTCTTTTCTTCTTCCAATACATTTTTTTTACCTCAATATCTGCGGTAAGTAGGGGAACGATTCAGGTAAACATTTTTGACTTCAAAAACATTTTTCTGTTACTAACAGATTGCATCCCCACCTAAGTGCTTGAGAAGAGTCATAAATATCTCCATTTATAAATACAAAGTCAGTTTTCCTAAATCACTCTGTCCCAAAACTAGAGGCAGGGGGGGGGGGCGCAAGAAAAGGGTGGTACAGCTGAACAAGTTTTAAATTGAAATGTTATCAAAATGTTTTTACATGCGTCAATAGTGGCTCAGAGCAGTTATGAGACGTACCTTACTTGAAAAACCTTACTTGATTTCGAATGGTTACCATTTACAACTACTCTTTGTTTCTTTCCTGTCAGCCACTTTCTACCCCGAACTAAAAATTTACCTCCTATTTTTATATCAGCTAATTTACTGAGGAATGCAACATGCAGTACCTGAAAAGACTGTAAAGAGCAAGGGGGCAGATAGTTTTAAGAGGACTAATGATCTTCACAGGTGACTGATAAATTAACTAGGACTATCCTACTTGGGAACAGAGCATGTCGCAGGCCGCCACTCTTTCGTATTTGTCTGTATTTGTACATTAGAATTGATACTGAATAACTTTTTAAGTTCCCTGAAAAGTTATTGTTTTTTTTAATTGTCAATTCAAACAGACATGTGTATTAGTTATCTTTTCAATAATGTATTTTAAAAAAGTACAGTATACATCAAGACTGAATGTGAAAGTATACCTTATGCCAAACAGAGAGCAAGATTAGGATTAAAATAACAGTTAATCAATTAAAATGCAGAAATATTTCTCTGGATAGTCAGTTAAAAATAATTATTTATCACTACGACTTACCCTTTTCTTACTCCAACGCATATCATTGGGTACTCCATATCAGGCGATATGATCATTTCAAATATCGATAACTTGGATGGCACCCAACATTCAAATTGCTGTAATTAAGATTTGTAACAATACGTAATTATTGAAGGAGTAATGGATAAAAAATATTTCAACAGTCTATTATTTGAGCATAAAAATGCCACTAAAAAACAGAAAGAATACTAATTAAACAAAAGTCAATCATCGTACTAATAAACATTAATACATAGCCACAAAATTATTCGCAACTAAAAATTTCAACATAAGATCATAAAATCATTTCACCATTAGAAGGGTTTTCACTCATTAGCAAGTAAGAATAGATTAAAAAACTAAAAAAGTACTAAAGCAATGTAGGTCTTTATAAGTATTATTATTATTTTATTTACGATGAGTTTACAGGCATAACACTCATTAAGATGTTTCATAGGCCAAAGATGTAGTTCATATTTCGTTCTTTATTTTTTAACCTTTCTTTCCCCTCACCCAAGTTAAAATTTACATATAACACCTGTACAAAGCAGCAGATATTTTCCAGCAGTCTGCATTGTAGATTAAAAACATCAAAAATAATCTGCAAGGTGCATTAGAGTAACTATGAAACGTATTATACATTAAAATCAAGTAACACATAAAACTGCAGTGTTAAACAATTAATAATAATAAAAAAAAAACAAGATATAAGATAACATGTTTCAACATCAAATAGAAAAATTTTATAGGCTACAAACTTTTTACTAGAAGCATGGTAGCAAGTATTAAAAATTCTAAAATTTTTGACTTTTCTTTTTTTTTTTTTCCAGGTTTGAACTGTATTTTTTTACATTAAACTCCCCATGTTCACGCACTGCATTTTCAGACTATAATTCAAGATTAAACAGTAAAAAAAATTTAGGGTGTGTGCACTATAGCACACGTTTTGATGATAATTTTTTTAGTTGAATGGAACAATTTTGTAGAAACCACATGCTTATAATTTCCAATGCAAGAGAAATTGTTATTTTTTAATTTTAAACATTTAAAATTATTCAGATTTGGCGATTACATCAAAAAATGTATTTTTAGTTTAAGTTAAATTTCTACAGTGTCAAAAAGAAAATTTTGACACTATACATTTTGCTGCAGCTGTTTAGCAATCTCTTAGCATGTGCATTCAGTTTAAGATACTTATTATTTATTTGCTTACACAATACAAAACGCATTGTGCAAAAATGTAAAGAGAAATATTTTTTAAGCATAAATATGATATTTGAATGTATAAATCGGCCTAATAAGAAAAAGGAATAAGTTATCTGCAGATTATATGATGCTGCATATTTTCCAAAAACTTTTGCAACAATTAAGTATGCTATGTCAAATTAATTCGAGAAAATGTGGTACAGATCTGCATCAGTTGAATTCTTAGGGGTTTTTTTTTTTTTTTCTCTTTTTTTCATCTAAGAAATAGTCTGCACACTTTCTTAGGAATGTACAATGGTCATTGCAGCGTTGTACTTTGTCTGGTGCAAAGCAAACATATATAAATAGCAAGTGTACTAAGCAAATTTACAGGGATCTAAATGAGAACAATTCATGTGTATTTTCCATTAAAACAAAAACACTATTCAGAAAACTATTTCCCTTTTTTGGCATTGCAATCTACTCAATTAGTGCATCATTTTCCGTTACTAGTATTTAGACCACTGATAGAGGGTAAAGTACAAAATGACTGTTAATAACATCTATTATTTTACAAAGTTATGGGTAAATCTTGAAGCTTAGAATGATTGTTATATTGAATTTTCATGTTTCTCCTAATCTTTCATCAAATTTTAAAAATTACAGGTATTTTAAAGTTATCCCATGTTCACAGCAAAATTTTATCTCTTAATTATGTATTTTTTTCCATGGAAAAAAATTTAGTACTGTAAGTAATTTAGGTTTTATGAAATATAGTCCATTAGTACTTGATTAGAATTAATTTCACTATTGGTTTTAATTACAATTTTGGTTTTTGTTTTGGACCCTGAGTACACCCTTTAAAATAGGATTATCATGCATACTCTTTTGGAGAGGGGTGCCCTAATTTGCTTTTATTGGAATTAAAACTTAACATTCAGCCATAAGTATCATCCTAAATTAAAGTAAAGCTCAAAAATATTTCAAATGCACTAACAGCAACAAGCATTGAAGACATTGTATATCCTGGTTATAAGGAATTATCTCTTTCAATATTAAAAAAAGTTTATGAATGATAAAATATCCAACAAAAGTTCTTTTGCATTTTTTATAAATTTTGCACAAAAGTAAACATGTTATTTTTATTTTGCTATGATTGTGTAACAGATGCATGAATAAACAAATACACACATACACACAGCAAAATCCCTCAATCACCTATAGTTTATCCGAAATGAGGGAATAAGTTTATGAAAGACATTGCTTGACAGAAGACAATTACCTTTAAATCACGAGTTAAATTTACGAAGAACAAAAATTATAAATTTGGTATAAAAGTTTCTGTGATATTTATTTCATATATTATGCATTTCACTTTAGACCTGACAGTTCAATACAAAAAGTCCAAATTTGCAAAACAACAAAACTAGACTATTTGAAGTAGTAAAGCCGTTTTAAAGTTGCTAACAATATAAAGTAGTTTAGACTAATCATTCACTAATTAAATTCTTAAAAATGAAACACAAAACTTCTTAGTTAAATACATTTAAAAATTTTACAGCTTTGAAAAGCCCTTGAAAATGTCTATTTGATGGAGAAAAAGAATACATTGAATTCAATGAAAGGAGGGAGCATTCTGTTTTATATCAAATTTTCATTGCTTGAAATAATCAATTGCAGAGTCACTTAACATACAAAGGGTCACTTAACATACAAATACAGTACACTCCCCATTATCCATGGAATTGGGTGGCATAAGTCTCGTGGATAACCAAAATCCCAAATAGCGAAGGAAGGCTTAAAATAAGAGGTAAAGAGAATAAAACGTCTTTTGCTTAAAAATAATTGTATTGTACATAAAATGTGATATTAACTGAAGATAGGTACAGTATTAAAAATTATTTGTATTTTAAGTTCAGGAGCACACATGAAATCTATAAAGGAATAGTACTCATGATGACGAAAAGGGAAATCAATTTATTCGATAAAGTACACTGCACTCTTCTATAATAGTCTGTGGAGTTAGTGACGAAAACAGCCTAAATATTTCACTTCCGGATACCAGTGTGAAATTTGGTACAGAGCTTAGGTACATATATAAGAACAAAAAACCGCTGAGAGACACTTGATCAGGGGTCATGAACTCCCGTGATGACGTCATCAAGATGGCCGCTTTTACAGGTAAATATGTTTGTTTAATTGCTTAAACTCCATCATAGATTAAAATATTGCAAAACTCAAAGGTATCATCTGAAAGCTCTTTAAAATAGCTATTTAGAAATATTTAATTTTTCTTTCTGAGGTCAAGGGCCCACCTGTAATGACGTCATCAAAATGGCCGCTTTTACAAGTAAATACGTTCGTTTAACTGCTTAAAACTCCATCATAGATTCAAATATTGCAAAACTCAAATATATCATCTGAAAGCTCTTTAAAAGAGCTATTTAGAAAGATTTAATTTTTCTTTCTGAGGTCAAGGTCCCACCTGTACTGACGTCATCAAAATGGCCGCTTTTACAGGTAAATACGTTTGTTTAACTCCCCCTAAAACCCCATCATAGATTCAAATATTGCAAAACTCAAATATATCATCTAAAAGCTCTTTAAAAGAGCTATCTACAAAGATTTAATTTTTATTTCTAAGGTCAAGGGCCCACCTGCGATGACATCATTTGAGGCCATTTTGATGACGTCATTACAGGTGGGACCTCGACTTCAGAAAGAAAAATTAAATTTTTCTAAATAGCTCTTTTAAAGAGCTTTCAGATGATATATTTGAGTTTTGCAACATTTGAATCTATGATGGAGTTTTAGGGGTAGTTAAACGTATTTACCTGTAAAAGCGGCCATTTTGATGACGTCATTACAGGTGGGCCCTTGATCTTAGAAAGAAACATTAAATCTTTCTAGATAGCTCTTTTAAAGAGCTTTTAGATGATATAGTTGAGTTTTGCAATAGTTGAATCTGTGATGGAGTTTTAGGGGGAGTTAAACAAACGTATTTACCTGTAAAAGCGGCCATTTTGATGACCTCATTACAGGTGGGTCCTTGACCTTAGAAAGAAAAATTAAATCTTTCTAAATAGCTCTTTTAAAGAGCTTTCAGATGATATATTTGAGCTTTGTAATAGTTGAATCTATGATGGAGTTTTAGGGGGAGTTAATCAAACGTATTTACCTGTAAAAGCGGACATTTTGATGACGTCATCACAGGTGGGCCCTTGACCTTAGAAAGAAAAAATAAGTCTTTCTAAATAGCTCTTTTAAAGAGCTTTCAGATGATGAATTTGAGTTTTGCAATATTTGAATCTATGATGGAGTTTTAAGCAGTTGAACAAACGTATTTACCTGCAAAAGTGGCCATTTTGATGACGTCATCACAGGTGAACCCTTGCCCTCAGAAAGAAAAATTACATCTTTATAAATAGATCTTGTAAAGCGCTTTCAGATGATATAGTTGAGTTTTGAAATGTTTAAATATATGATGGAATTTTAGGGGGAGTTAAACAAACGTATTTACCTTTAAAAGCGGCCATTTTGATGACGTCATTACAAGTGGGCCCTTGACCTCAGAAAGAAAAATTAATTTTTTCTAAATAGCTCTTTTAAAGAGCTTTCAGATGATATATTTGAGTTTTGCAATATTTGAATCTATGATGGAGTTTTAGGGGGAGTTAAACAAACGTATTTACCTGTAAAAGCAGCCATTTTGATGACGTCATTACAGGTGAGAACTTGACCTCAGAAAGAAAAATTAAATCTTTCTAAATAGCTCTTTTAAAGAGCTTTCAGATGATATATTTGAGTTTTGCAATATTTCAATCTATGATGGAGTTTTAAGCAGTTAAACGAACGTATTTACCTGTAAAAGTGGCCATTTTGATGACGTCATCACGGAATGACCTTGACCTCCGATCAAGTGTCTCCCGGCGTTTTTTTGTCCTCCTATGTGAATTTAAGCCCCACATAAAATTTCAGACTGGTATCCGGAAGTGAAATATGTTTGCACTAACTCCACGGACTATAAGAAATATTACCAAACAGAACAAATTTAATTTCACTGAAAAAGTTTTTTTTTTTTTTGAGACCTTCGCGAATAATTGAGTGTACTGCATATAAAAACAAACACTGGTTAAAGTAGAAAAGTCAAGACCAAAACTGCATTAAAACTTAAAGAACAAAAATGAATTGTAGCTTTTTGAATTTCAAAATTACAGCTAGGTCTAGCTTGATGATTTGCTTGGAAAAAAAATATATGCTTAGAAACAAAAGCTTGAACAGTAGCTTCAAATAATGTTTTAAAGACAGAAAAAAAAACCAAGACAATTCTAAAGATATAAAAATTAACACAATGTGTAAAACTTCAGAAAATAAGTAAAATTTAGAAATACATTAGATGAGTCACAAAACTTAACATTTGAAAAAATTGTTCACAATAATAACCAACAGATGAAGAAAAAATGTGTTAAAGTTTTTGTACAAAAAATATGCATAATATCTTTAAAACAGAAAAACTTGTTATAGAATAACAGACACTAACATTTTTTGTTAAAAGATCATAAGTAAAATATTTACCTTTAATAACATAAATTTGTTTAATGGATTGTACCACTGCATTAGAAATAAACCATTCAATGTTGCACCACATAAATACTTGTAACCATTGTATGGATTTCTTCCCACACAACATTTAATGCAGCCTTTTGTATCAGGAACTTTAGAAGTTGTTGCAAATCGTCTGGTAAAAAATAAATAATATCATTCATTGAATGTTTTTTAAAAGAAACGTTAACCAATAAATATGAAGTTGCAAATTTCAACCAAAGAAGAAAATCAACTAACCTAGGAACAAATCTTTCAGGTATTTTGTTAATAGATAATGAAAATCTATGAGTTTGTTTACTATGGAGTGCCAATAAGTCATGACGGTACAACTGTGGAGTTTTTCCTGAGTAAAAATAAAAATGGTTTGAAAATTAGAACTTTGTTTCATGAATAGTATTTACATATTTAAAAACCATTTACTAAAATGAAGATTTTAAGCTTGCAAAGGTGAAAAAAATACCTGATAAAGTCATAAGTACATCTTTAACAACAAACATCCATGTTGTACGTCGTGGATATAACTGAAAATGTAACAAATTATATTTATACAGATAGAAAGAAAAATTAAATTTATTCAATTAATAATCAAAGTGAAGAATGACAGTACACTGAGAAAAACATAGCAATACCTGATCCATGCATGCATCATGCAATTCATTCAAGTTCAACGTGTAAATTCCTTCTTCACAACCAAACAAAATATGTTGATCTATAATGAAAAAATTTTTTTAGTACAATAAAGAGCACATTTTATCGTTCGTAACATTATAACAAAATAAAAAACAAACCTCGTGTTTCTGGATGTATCCACGTAGAGGTGCAGTTAATCCTCAAAGGGCATTCATTAAAAACTTTGGAAAAACAAGCACCCATCTAAACAGGATTCGAAATAAAAAAAAAAAAACTTTCATCAGAAAATACAATGAAGCATACAAAATATTAGGAGTTAAACATTCATTAAAGTCAGGCTATCAAATTTCACACTAAGAATAATTGATTTACTTTTAATAATTTCCCAAAATATTGATATAAATCACTTGAAACCACACACATATGCAAACTGAAAAACTCAAGTTTATGACTTAATGGTTGAAAATTATCGGCATAAAAAGAATATTTTGCAATTGTTATTAATTACGAGGCTGACCATAAACTATGTCATCCTTTCTTTCAACTCATGCCTCCCTTCCATGCTTCTGTCACAAATTGTCCCACTTCACTATACCTCTTCTCTGGTCCTGTTATAATGCTTAAATGTATTGTTATAAAATGCTTTTACTAAGCAAATTTACAGGGCAAATCATGTCATCATACAGTTCAAACATAATGGGTGATGTCATCCTTCATGTTATCCACCCTCCCCATTGTTGCAAACTCTCAATTTCATGAACACCCTCTCGCTCAAATTAGGAGATTATTTGTGGATGACCTCTAACTATTATGCAGTCAGATAGTGTTTAGGTTAGTAAAGAACTAATTTTTATAAAAAAGCAAAAGCAGGAAGAAGGGAAAGCATTAGAAAATGCTGAAATTGCAATTAATATCTAAAAGTTAGTTACAAACAAGCACACCAATATCACTAAGCCCATGGGATTCAATATATTTTTTAATATTCAAAAACAAGAAGTCAAGAAAAAAGAAATATTTTTTTAATGAAAAACATCTCCACTTGCCTATTATTTTTCAACTAAAAATAGGCATTTTCGATTATTATTTTTTTTTCTTTACATTCTGTGTGTACAACACATATTTTAAAATGTTGTTAAGTTGCTTAATTAATTCTGCACAATATTCTCACAAATGCCTGGAATCAGTAACATTTTCTTCTTCATGTGCTTTTGCTTAGTCAGTTGTTGGCAAGAAAGCAAAATTCTGGAAACATTACTGTACTGTGACTGTGATTAAATTTGATTATATACTCTGTGAACAGTAACGGTACCTACTCTCTGTTAATTTTTACATCATAGCTCGTTTAAAATTCAGAAGGAATTTAAGTAAAATGGGACAATGTGTAAAAAAGTACAAATGAAGATTTAAAATGAGTAAAAAACTCAGCAAACAGCTGTTTTGAGTCTATAAAAGGCAAGCCCCCTTCATCAGTGCATAAAAACGAAGAATGGTTCACATGTCCAAAACAGTCAATTGAACCAACTGACTGTTTTGGAGGGTCTTATTTTTTATAGCCGCAAAACAGCTGTTTTCAGAGTTTTTAACTCATTTTAAATCTGTTCACTCGTACTTTTTTACATATTGCCCCATTTTACTCATTTCACAGTACAAAGTTTGTGACTGCTTTTTTACAATCAGAAGGAATCTTCCAACAATAGATCGTCTTCTGAATAAAGTACATTTTGTCATAAGAATGTGCAAAAGGGATTGTAATTTAGAGAACGCTTTGAGAGACTAAGTATTCTAATTTTAATTTTCAAAGGTGAGAAATGTCATGAGCAGTGCAGTTGTTGCTGAGCAAAATGTTGAAATGTTTTGTGATTATATCTCTACTAAGTGAAATAAGTTACCTACAAAAATGTATTTGCATCACTAATGCTAAACTCATTTTTATTACATTATAAGGAGTATAGGTATTATTTCAACAGTTAAAAGCATCTTAGTTTGCCTTATGTCTGATTAAAAACTTTTGTTTGTCACTGCCGTCAAAATTCACAAAAAGTAGAACAATGCATTGTTACTTATTCACCCATTATATTTCAAAATGTAACACTTAATGTTCATTAAATTCTTAAGACAGACACAAAAATTCATTTTCAAGTAAAAGGTAGAGTATACAGCATTTTAAGTCTCATTAGGAGATGAGTATAAAATCATGCATATTCTAAGAACTTTTTCTGAGTTGAACTTTTTGATTCATTTTTATTAACCCTTTTCAAACCTTAACCAAAAGGAAAAAACATTTTCAATGAGAGAATTTATATTATGATTCTCTCCCCCCTTATCAAAATCAATTAATACTTAAGAATAAAAGTAAGCTAAAGTTAAAAAATTTCCTTAAAAAAAGTCATATAGGTGTTAGATATTTCACAGAAAGACTTAGTATATCAAATACATATTTCCTCATTTATAATCATACTTCCATTGTTTTTTAATTTGTTTTTAAACATTAAATTAATTTAACATATTGTTACAAATCTTGTAAATAGTTGTTGTTTTTCCTGCCTTGCATCATTTTCATTAGTTTTGGTTTTATCTGACGTCATGTTGCAAAAGTATCTGAAGATATCACCTTTATCACTAGTATACCGGCCCTGTAACACTTTGTAGTTTTTACACTTGCCCTAACTTTAATAAGCGTGAAGAAATTTTCGCGTGGTTTTTTTCTTATCGCTAGAATTTGTGAATGGATTACGTAATGAAACAAAATATTCCAGGTTTTTCTCGAATAGTGTGGACATTTCTTTCCGTGTATAAATAGCTGGCCTTGAACACAAGTCAGTCAGTTCTTTTCAGATTTTGATTTCTGAGAGTGCTCGTTTTTATTCGCTTTGGGCGAATGTTGTAATTGCTTAATTACTATTCACGTTGGATACGTGGTGCTGAGTTACTGTTGAGAGTACAGTGTACTGTTTTGCTACCTAATTGCTGGATGTTTAGCAATTGTTTTCCGCTTTATTGTAAATAGTGTATATACTTGTAAATAAATTTATAGTTACTTCCTCAAGATTGGACTGCTCATTTGAAGAAAGTTGAAGGTGCTACGGACTCGTTACAATTTTGGCGCCCAACGTGGGGCATCTTCAAGGACTTTCTTGGAATTATTATTTGTGAACTTGGACTTTTCTTCCTGCGGACTTTTCGACTTCGGAATTTTATGGTAATTACTCGAGCAATGGATGAACAACTGAAACAACTCCTTGATGCGATCAACGCTGTTAAAAATGACATGGCTGCGAATCAAGAACAGTTTAAGAGTGATATGGCGACTCTGGCTACTAATCAAGAACAATTAAAAAAGGATCTAGCTGAAGAAATTAAATGCGATCTAACGTCAATGAAAAGTTTGGTGGAAAGTAAATTTACCAATATGGAAAATAAAGTGGAGGCTCTAGAAGAGAAAGTTGACAGCGTTGAAGATCGAATCACCACAGTAGAAAATCATGTGGAAAAGAAAATTAAAGAACTTGAATCGAAATTATCAGCATCCTCCAACAACTCAAGTGACTGTGTAGCTGCAGCTGGAACTTCTCGCCCGTCCATCAAACTGGCCACGTTTGACGGGAAGACCTCGTGGAATATTTACAAGAAGCAGTTCCTCATCGTTTCAGAAGCAAACTCCTGGGACTCTTCCACGAAAGCCTGTCACCTTGCAGCCTCGCTGAGAGGGGATGCAGCCGACATACTACAGACCTTCCCAGAGGACAAGCACCGCGACTTCGATGCCTTATCATCGGCCTTGGAGCTTCGCTTTGGCGAAGCATGCCAAAAAGAATTCAGCCAACTCCAGCTGAAATCCAGACTCCAGAGGGCTGGAGAGACTCTACAAGTTTTTGCAGCAGACGTTGAGAGGCTTTCCCATCTCGCCTTCTCGGACTGTCCTTCGGGTGTTCGCGAAAGCCTGGCCCTGAACTACTTCATAGATGGAGTGCGAAATCCAGAAATTCAGACGGCTCTCCGGATGGCGGACATTAAAGATCTTAAATCCGGTCTGGTCTACGCAATGAAGTTCGAGGCTGCACAGCAAACGTCCCGCAAGGATCGCCATTCAATCAGGGGCGTGGAAGTGCGTGCTCCGGATTCGAACTCAACTTGTCTCGTGGAAATTAAGCGACAAATTCAAGAGCTCTCGGGGACCCTGAAGAAGATTACGGCTCACAAGGACCAAAGTAAACAACCACTGAAGTGCTGGAAATGTGGCGGTGAGGGCCACGTACGGAAGAACTGCGAAGCTCGCCAAGAAAAGAAGAAGTCTCCCAAAGTTTTCCAGATTTCCCCAAGAAGTGGCGGCTGCAACGGACTCTTCATTTACGCTTATGTGAATGGGTTTCCCTGCGAAATGATTGTGGACACAGGAGCCAACGTTACCATTATTAAGACTGATGTGGCTCGTCAATTTGGACTCAAGATCTTATGGACGCCGCCCTGCGTTACTCTTCAAACTGTGACAGGTGACAAAATCGAGATTGAAGGAAAAGTGAACTTAGAAATAATGTTCGGAAGCGCCACTTACCATCACACGGCATTCGTCGCTGACATTACAGATCCCTTCATTCTCGGACTGGACTTTTTGAGAAAATTTGATTTTTCTATTGACTTTAAAAATAATGAGCTGCACTCGATGAGGGAAGACATAGTGATTTTCAATAGCGAAAATAACTTAAAATCTGCTCATCAAATAATAGCCCAAACTGATTCATTGATTCCCTCTAGATCAGAAGTACTAATACCCGGCTCCATCAAGGAAAACAACAGCTTTAAATTCGGCCTAATTGAATATCCTAACCAGAATAATAGCCCAAAGGGAGTACTGGTGGCATCTACGCTTGTGGACCTTTCAAGGAATGCAGTTCCTGTGAGAGTCGCCAATGTGAGTGAAAGACCGAGGAATATTAAGAAAGGAGAAGTGTTGGCAACTTGTACTCCCGTAAACTGCATCATCAGAAGAATAGATTCCTCCGAGACTGTGTCATCCGAGTCCTTGACTTCGAAATTAATTGGGAGTGCACCATTATCGAATGATCAAAGATACGCTGCGGAAAAATTGGTGGACAACTTCAAGCAGGTGTTTTCATCTACATCCGAGGATGTGGGTCGCACGAATTTAACGCAGCATAGGATCGACACTGGAGATCATCCCCCTATCAAGCAGCATCCAAGACGACTACCGTTCGCCAAGAAGGAAGAGGTTGAGATCCTCGTAAAAGAGATGCAGGAGAATGACGTCATCGAACCCTCATCCAGTCCTTGGGCATCCCCTATCGTCTTGGTCCGAAAGAAAGACGGCTCCACCAGATTTTGTGTTGATTACCGACGCCTGAATGACATCACCAAGAAGGACAGTTACCCTCTTCCACGGATCGATGACACTCTGGACACCCTTTCCGGACACAAGTGGTTTTCGACCCTGGATTTAAAGAGCGGCTACTGGCAGGTGGAGATACACCCCGACGACCGAGAGAAGACGGCGTTTACAACCGGACAAGGCTTGTGGCAGTTTAAAGTGATGCCCTTCGGCCTCTGCAATGCACCAGCCACGTTCGAGCGTCTTATGGAATCAGTGTTACGAGGACTGTCTTATGAATCCTGTCTTGTCTACTTGGACGACATTATCATCATAGGACGCAGTTTTGAGGAACATTTGGATAATCTTAGGAAGGTGCTGCAAAAGCTTAAGGAAGCCAACCTGAAGTTAAGCCCGTCCAAATGCAATTTGTTCCGCCGTGAGGTGAACTACCTTGGTCACATTATCTCTTCCGAAGGTGTACGAACAGATCCAGATAAGGTATCTGCAGTCAAGAATTGGAGCCGCCCCGAAAATGTCCATCAGCTGCGAAGTTTCCTGGGGCTCTGCACGTACTACAGGAAGTTTGTGAAGGGTTTTTCCAACATTGCACGACCTTTGCATAAGCTGACGGAGAGCAAACAAAAATTTGAATGGTCCAAAGAATGCGAGGATGCATTTCTACAGCTGAAGGAGGCTTTAACATCAACGCCTATTCTCGCTTATCCTCAGCCTGAAAAATCCTTCATACTTGACACTGATGCGAGCCACGAGAGCGTTGGAGCTGTTTTATCTCAAGAAATAGACGGTAACGAACATGTCATCGCCTACTGGAGCAAATGCTTATCCAAGTCGGAGCGAAATTATTGTGTCACGAGAAAGGAATTGCTCGCCATAGTTAAAGCTGTAGAACATTTCCATCATTACCTCTACGGCCGTAAATTCCTGCTCCGGACAGATCATGCCTCTTTAACTTGGCTTTTGAATTTCAAGAATCCAGAGGGCCAGGTAGCCAGGTGGATACAGCGGCTCCAGGAATATGACATCGAGATTAAGCACCGAAAAGGTTCGTCACACGGTAATGCTGACGCATTATCAAGAAGACCTTGTTCCGAGAACTGCCATTATTGCTCCCGAATTGAGAAACAGTACGGGACGACAATCCCTACTGCCTGTCAAGTTACTGCTACTTCCTCATCTTCAGATCCTGATCCATGGAGTGACGACCAAGTAAGAAAAGATCAGCTTGAAGACCCAGACCTAAAGCCTATCATAGAGTTAATGGAAAAAGACAGTCGGCGACCTAGTTGGCAAGACATTTCTATCTACAGTCCTGCAACGAAAAGATACTGGGCTCTATGGAACTCTCTCCAGCTGCGAAATGGCGTCCTGTATCGGAAATGGGAATCTGACGATGGTAAAGCATTCAAATGGCAGTTACTCCTTCCCAGATCAAGAATTCCAGACGTTCTAAAGGAGTTGCACAGTAGTCCGACTGGAGGACATTTTGGTGTGTTGAAAACCCTCTGCAAGGTTCGAGAACGCTTCTTCTGGAGCAAGGCGAAGGATGACGTAGAGAAGTGGTGTCATTCTTGTGACGCCTGTGCTGCCCGTAAAGGACCGAAGAGAAGAAGCCGCGGGAAGCTACATCTTTACAACGTAGGAGCTCCTTTCGAACGAATCGGGATCGACATTCTTGGTCCTCTACCGAAAACTACTGATGGGAACAAATACATCCTCGTTGCCATTGACTATTTCACCAAATGGCCCGAAGCATATTCCATTCCGGATCAAGAAGCTACCACTGTAGCAGAGACTCTAGTCCAGCATTGGATCTCGAGATATGGGACCCCTTTGCAGATCCATTCCGATCAGGGAAGAAACTTCATCTCTGCTGTGTTTAAGGGCCTATGTGATATCCTCAAAATTGAGAAAACTCGAACGACACCACTACACCCACAATCGGACGGCATGGTGGAGAGATTCAACAGGACAATCCTTAATAATCTCTCGCTTATGGTCTCCAAAAATCAACAGGATTGGGACAAGAAACTTCCTCTGTTTCTGCTGGCCTACCGCAGTGCTGTCCACGAGACCACCGGATATTCCCCATCACAGATGCTCTTCGGCCGAGAGCTTCGGCTACCTTGTGATCTCGTCTTCGGTCTCCCTCCAGATGCGCCTTCATCGCCTGAGGAGTACGTCCAGGATCTCCAGGCCCGGTTGGAAGACGTTCATCACTTCGCACGGGAGCGAATCAACATCGCAACGGAGAAGATGAAGACCCGATACGACACAAGGTCCACTGGTCATGACTTTCAAGAAGGTGACAAAGTATGGCTATGGAATCCCATCCGACGTAAAGGTCTGTCACCCAAATTGCAGTCGCATTGGGATGGACCCTACACAGTCCTTCACCGGCTGAACGACGTCGTAGTGAGGATCCAGAAGTCATCACATTCAAAACCTAGGGTTGTACATTATGATCGGCTAGCCCCATACTATGGCCATAGTTCGTAAAGTAAATCTAAAGCTACCATGGTAATTTGTTTGCAAATTTTGTAAATAACTTTCGCCTTTAATTGTTTGGAATATTACTTTATCAATGTTATTATTTCTTTCATGTTCTCATTGTTATTGTTTATCATGTTTATGATTGGTCATCATGTAATGTGTGCATCTGTAAGTTTTCCCTTGCTTCCTTTCTGGGGATTGTACTGCCCGGGACGTGCAGTCCTTGGGAAGGGGGCAATGTTACAAATCTTGTAAATAGTTGTTGTTTTTCCTGCCTTGCATCATTTTCATTAGTTTTGGTTTTATCTGACGTCATGTTGCAAAAGTATCTGAAGATATCACCTTTATCACTAGTATACCGGCCCTGTAACACTTTGTAGTTTTTACACTTGCCCTAACTTTAATAAGCGTGAAGAAATTTTCGCGTGGTTTTTTTCTTATCGCTAGAATTTGTGAATGGATTACGTAATGAAACAAAATATTCCAGGTTTTTCTCGAATAGTGTGGACATTTCTTTCCGTGTATAAATAGCTGGCCTTGAACACAAGTCAGTCAGTTCTTTTCAGATTTTGATTTCTGAGAGTGCTCGTTTTTATTCGCTTTGGGCGAATGTTGTAATTGCTTAATTACTATTCACGTTGGATACGTGGTGCTGAGTTACTGTTGAGAGTACAGTGTACTGTTTTGCTACCTAATTGCTGGATGTTTAGCAATTGTTTTCCGCTTTATTGTAAATAGTGTATATACTTGTAAATAAATTTATAGTTACTTCCTCAAGATTGGACTGCTCATTTGAAGAAAGTTGAAGGTGCTACGGACTCGTTACAATATTTTCTAACTTTAATTTTTGTATTTCATTTTTATAAAACACTAAGCATTCTTCATAGTTTTACTAGTAGATTTAGTTGTGTATACATGAAAGTAATGGAGATAATGCTGTCATTTTGTAGTTATATCAGTGGGGGAATCTGAATAATTGCATTAAACATTTTTTGAAGATAACATTAAACACAAAATTTAAGATTAAAAAGAACCTGCTATTGTACTTACACATGGCACTTAGAAATATTTACAGGGATACTTATCTTCAGAATTAGAAAAGTACATAAACAGTTTTAATTCTTTTAGATATTTGCGACTTGTTTTAACCGTCATTTTGCTCATTTTCAGCGATGTTGCTGATTACAAGAAATATGAATATTAAAAACAACAACCAATGAATTTTTTTTACCAGAATAATATAATGACTTACATGCACTTTTGGTGTGGGTGGCAGGCCATTGCTAGCAGGCTTCTAATAAAAATTTATAGCAACAAATTAATTTAAAAAAATAAATTTTTCTATTTATACCACAAATACATGAACTTACACATTTTTTTTAAACATAGGTAAAAAAATGAGATACATTATTTTATAAAACCAATTTGAGTTAATTACTTAGCTGCAAAAAAAATATTAGAATAGTTTGCTAAATACAAATGCAATAGTTTCTGGCAAGGAAATCAGAATATATCTTAGTTCAAATATAATTGAAAAACTTTGATATATTAAAAAACCACTAATACGTTATTAGTTTTCATAAAATCGAAAGAAAATAGCTTCATTATAGTATTATAAGCAATAAATTGCACTGGTACATTTCAACATTGCTCCATGTTTACGCATACAAATCAATTAACACACGTTATTATGTTTTATAATTTAGCTGAGCTTTTATTCATTGCGGTAAAAATAACTACACAACTCAAATACATTTATCAAAAGCAAATTAATATAACCAATGTATGCTTAAAATCAGACATTCTGAAATTTTACTGCATTACAGAATTTGAAGGGTTTCTTTGTATATAAGTATGCTAAATAATGTGTTGCATAAAATTATGCATTGAAGCATTAACAGTAGTATTTCTTGAATATCTATACTTCACACTCATAATAAACTTTTTAGATTTTAAACTTTAAAATTTCTTTTTCAAGAAAGAATATTCAAACATTTTTTCAAACTTCGTGTTATATCAATTCTGTTTTAACATTAAACTAAACATACCCTTAACCTTGCCAGTGTCACCCAAATCCAGTTCAAGTAATTTAAATGAGATTAAAATCAGGCAGCACTAGAGCAGGGTTTAAATACTAGAGAAATTCAATGAAACTAATATGAATAAGATACAGCATGTGATGTACTGAAAAGAATGAACATTACAAAAAAGCCACAAATCTTCTCTTCCCCTAAAACTGCTCAAAACAAAGTAAAACAGCATTTTAGAATTACAATTTTGATAATTTCCCATTGAAGAGCACCCTAGTCCCTAACATAATCGAATATAATCTACAAATACGATTTTGGTGTTTTAATTTTAAATAAATACGGAGGGTTGGAGGAGCTTGTGTGTGTGAACCTCTCCTTTCCTTAAAACCATCATTTTGAAAAATAGTCTAAAAAGCATTTTCAAAAATACGATTTCAAAACTTTCCGAACTGATAAGCAAATGGACCCCATTATTTTTCACTTATGATTAATTTCATGTTACTAATACATAGATATAGAAATAACTCCCCCTGAACTAAAAGCGGAATATACAGACATACATGCACTTCTTCTCTCTGAACTTGAATGTGCATTTGAAAAAATTAAGTGGTCTATGAACTCAAACACTGCTGAAGTTGTTTTGACCTCACGAAGGCCCTGTCTGGGATAGAGCTGAACTTAAGTTTCACCTCTTAACTTTTTTTTGATTTTTATTAATATTAGAATTTTTGTACTTACATTTACTTTAAAATTTCTTTTTCTTTTTTTTAGCCAGATTTTAAAATGCATAATAATCGGGGATAATATAAAAAAAAAAGTACAAAAAGCAGCTCAAATACATTAATTTTATGTCTAATCTGCAAAAACTAACAAATATGCTGACGGGAACACACTATGTAATAGAAAAATGCATTTATTAGAGCAAGTTTGATCAGTGTGAATCAGAAAAGAACTTTTTACAATCTTTTGCAACAACTTGGTGCAGTATTGGTGACTGGGATAATAATTCAATGCTTACTAGTATTATCAATGTTTGTAACAGCTTTGAATATTTTCTCAATACATGAAAACAATCAAAAGAAGACAGAATTCAAGTTAGAAAATGATAAATCTTACTGGTGAGGCATTTTTCTTTTGATTTCTTCTACGAGGTGGAGCTTGAGGTACTTGTTTATCTTCTTGAGTATTTTCTTTATCATCATCCTCGCTAATGCTATTCCTATTGTTGTTTTGAGATTTAGCGTTCGGCCTTGGACTGCTTTTTGGAGTTAAAGAGCCATTTTGAGAGGTACTCACAGAATTATGCAGATCTTGTAACTCTGAGAGAGAAAGAAAAAAAAAGATAATAATAATCAAAAACACACATACAAATGACAGTGTTTAATAAAGAAATTTACAATTAAAAATTCATTTTACCAGCTGTTCAAAATAATCACACAAGACAAGTAAATAGAACTTGTTAAATTGTTTAATGAAGGGAAGTCCTTATAATAATATGTGAGAAGCTGGTGTAAAATATTTAAAACTCCGGAAGTTCTTTTTTAATGAAGTGTGTGAAGTAGAGATATGCGCATTCTTAGGATATTTAATCATTACTGCTCAGTAAGTAGGGTCATTAGTGGTAAATGCAAACCAATTTTCAATGCTTCAACTTTAGATTTTTCCTTTTCTTTTGAATAAATTGAGAGAAAATTTTGTTCATTGTGTCTAAAACTACTCTCTCAGACAATAACTGAGTATGAAAAATTAAACTGTATGTCCGTTTGTTAGCAAATTAAATCATATTTACATTTACTCCGCAGTGTTTCCATTTCTAGCAGAGATTGGGGATTAAAGGGAAACTGATTTCTTTTCCCATGATTTTGGATATAGGCAGCTAATTGCTATATATGTAATTAGTTTAAAAGCTAAAGAAACTCAACACCATTAATACTTTATCAGGGTCCACAGGTTGCATGTGACCTACTGAATTGTGTTCTAATGTAATCCAAAATCATCTAACAAGAAAACAAACACAGAAAAATTAAATTGAACTAAATTTATCCAAAATACACACAGTGTAATTTATGTCAAAATTTCAGATTACAAATAGAAAGAATAATAAATTTAGTTGTTTCGATTTACCAGAGCACAGCATATATGGGGTAACTTTAAAACCTGAATTGCACAACAAAAATAGCAGAGAAATAATTTTTTTTTCAGTAACCTACCACATAGCAAATAAAACCTGTTACTTTGCATTTGTAAACCTACTTGAAAGTAAGATATACGACCACTTAACTTTAAAAAAACAACTTTTTTCAGTATCATTTTCAAACAATGGTAATAGCAGCAGAATTGTTTGGAAGAGCATAGAACTCATATTAAATTCCTTGTGCAGTGTGGTACCTATTCTTAACTCCCTAATAGATTAGTTTCAAATATCATCACAAGCATGTTAAAATAATTTGTTTCTATCCACCTTATGTTTTCATTCATCCCTACTGACCTTACTAGATTAGTAAAAGGGTTTCCTTAAAAAATTCATTATTCTGTTCTTTAAATAATAGTTTAATTTTAGCATTTATTTGTTTAAAATCACAAGTGCAAGACTACAAACTATGTTATAGCATACAAACTAAAAACTTATTAATATCCTGACGAAATCATTTTAAATAAGATGGTATAATAATTTATAATACACACCTGATGAAAAGTGGTTCGATAATTCATCCATCAATGATGATAGTCTATTTTGTCCAATATCTCTCCCATTAGTTATATCAGTCGACAGACAATTTTCTCTATTGCCATACATAATATCAGAAACTGCTCTAACTTTAGATTCATTCTAAAAATATAAGTGAAAATATATTTCAATGAAAACTATAATTATAAACACTCAATGATCATACAACAAAAAATAAATACTCTAACAGTATGACCCAAGAATGATTTAAATGGAAAATGTAACAATAGAAAGCAAAGCATCTGCAGTTTAATTGCTGATTGAAGATAAACAAAAGTTTGGTCAAAAATATGAGAGCAACAATAATAACTTATGATACCATTACACTTTATAATATGCTGAAAGCATGTCAAATTAAATACTACCTAGTATATTTTTTAATACCATGACCTGTGCAGAAAATGCACATCAATGATAAGTACACAACTAGCACAACCATGGCCTGATTTATAAGATTTTACTCATCGAAGTACATTTACTTACGGAATAGTTTTCTGGAGATTATGCATATAACTAGTCCGTTAAAAGTAAGTAGAAGAATGTGGGTCAAAATGAAATAGCTAAGATAACTTACCTGTTTCAAAATGAACAAATTGAAAATCTGTTCTGAAAATTACTGTACATTAAGAAGTAATAATGTATTTTGCAATACAACTATCACTGAAATATTATTTTTCATTTTTGGCAGTTATTTTGTACCTTTGAAAAAAGGTGGAAAATTTTCATCTCCAAAAACTTTAGGGCAAAGTGAAAAATAAAATGCTTTTCTTGATTAAACATTTTCTGTTTGATGATTTGAAATATTTTTGTGTTTGGGTAAATAAATAAAAAAGTGAATTAATAATGAAAAAAAATGAATTAATATATGAGAAAAAAATATGAGAAAATCAAATGGGAAATGAGTAAGAAAAAGAAGTGTAAACAAGTGAATTAAATAATGTAAATGAATTAATAAAAGAAGAAATACATTTGTGAATTAATGGTAAACAAAATGAACTATTTCAATTTGCCTAATGCTCTTAGTTCCACATGCATTTGACATTGAACACTTAAAATCAAAACATGTCATATATGAACTAAAGAAGTAGTACACTGTACATCAGCAGATCTTAATTAATACTTAACCACCTTGCAGTTTATGACGAGATATCTCTTTCTTTTAACATGTATTCTTGGGACTGCCCAACCGCAGAGTGGTTAAAGTGATAACTATGAGAACTTTATTATTTTATAATACAAGAAATATTTTTAATAAATCATGGAAATTAAAGTATGTGTATCAAATTTGGAAATTAAGTTCAATTATTATTATTCATTTATTTATTTATTTTGTCAATCTTTAGGGCAATTTATTTCTTGACTGGAATTGACTATGTGTTTGTTCAGGAACTTAGTTAAAATTTTGTTAAATAGGTGGTGCAGCAAACGGGGAAAATATTTAACCATTTCACTTTGCCCCACATTCCTGCACTTTAGTTTTGTGTACATATAACCACAATCAATATCTTGGCAACCCTTACACAAAATTATAACTTAGGATGGATGATAAAATGTAAAATAAATTTGGCAAATGATAAATTAAAAAATGCAGCAATAAAGCTAGACCACGAAGAGATGGCAGGTGGACTGGATGGGGATACAGACCACTACATTTTGAAATAGGTTATATCTGCAAGAACGCGTAAGCAGTGAAGTCGTGTGTTCTTGCGAATCCAACTTATTTTCAAATGAAGTGGTCCATTTCTGCTTCTAGTCAATCAATCCACTATTGCTCTGTGGTCTTTGAAAGAGTTCTATTTATTTTATTTATTTACATATTTCTGTTGTGTTTCAGATGAACCATTTAAAAACAATTCCTCAGTGAAAAATGTTTTAATTTTTATGTTAAATAAATTGGTACTTCAAGATACTTTAAATTGGATTACAATGCAAGAAGTGTTTTAGCATTATTGAATACCTTTTTGTGCATTTCATGAAAATAACTCAATTTAGCTAACCTGACTGTAACTAGTTTTTTAACCTCTTCCTGGCTTTTCCCGAGCTGGACTCGGGCAAGCGAAATGTATCATTCTGGCTCATCCCGAGTGTAGCTCGGGCACTGTGAAAATTAACACTGCACAACCAGTCTTTCCCGAATTATTTCACATGTCCCTTTTATGGTTTTGGATGCTTTTATTTACTATTGTTGCTACGAGATGGCAACACTGGCTATTATGTTTAAAAAGATATGTATGTATGAAAATAAGCATAAAAAAATTAACATTTTTTGATCCGTAATCCCGAAATTACTCATTTATTTAAATAGATATTTTTTCATTTATTTTTAGGAAATGTTGCATGCTAATGATGCTATTATGTTTAAAAAGATATGTATGTATGAAAATAAGCATAAAAAAAATTGACATTTTTTGATCCGTAATCCCGAAATAAAATGAGCCTAGAAGGGGTTAATGTGACTGGGAACATAACTGGTCAAACTAGTGTATTCTAATTTATTTTCAAAAAATATACAGCACGTTCTCGTTTAATCTGCAAGCCCATTATTTTTGTAACCGTTAGTCCTGATACAGATTTGCAAAAATGGTCTAAATGACACGCAGATTTAAGATAACATGAGTTTGAAGCAAAAATCTTTAATGAAAAAATACTCAAACTTTTTACATGGTCACCCCATTCATATTTAGGAAAATTACAAGAACAAAAAAAAAAACAATTTTAATAAAATGAAACATTTAAGACCAAAACTTAAGGCAATATTCAAGTTCAAAGTTCTAAGGGACCAATGGGAGCATAATGCCCAATTAGAAGAACACAGATTCAGATAATCACTGAAGTAAAAAACCATTATATATGTATTCTTTATTGCAGTTGAAAAAATTCTCAGAAACAATAGCACCTAAAAATACATTACGAAAGCTTGTATTAGGTTGGTGCGTATGAAATGTCGGATTCTCTTTACATGCGGACGTTTGTCTCCCTGTTTTCGTTATACTTTTGTCTTTGGCATAACCTCATTCATAGTCGTATTGTCCATTGCTAGAGACTCATATCAGCAAAATAGGTTTTCTCGAAGGTCTTCCCTTTTGTTATTTCTTTTGAGTTTATTGCCGATATGAATTCTGCCGACACACAAAACAATTGCGAAACTGAACGAACTGGAATATGAAGTTTTGCAGCATCCACCATATTCACCGGATCTCTCACCGACCGATTTTCATTTTTTCAAGCGTTTAGAGCTGTTTTTAAGGGGCAAACACTATGAAAATGAAGACAGTCTAAAAAACTCGATATCAGAGTTTATTAATTCTAAAGACCAAAATTTTTTTAAGACAGGCATCTACGCTTTAAAATCTCGTTGGGAGAAGTGTATTGAAGCGAATGGAGCATACTTTGATTGAATAAACAGCTTTTGAAGAAAGATATGCAGTTTTATACAATCACTTAAGAATCCGACATTTCATACGCACCAACCTAATACAATTTCAAAAAAATAAATAAATAAGTAAATGACACTATGCACACATATAATTTTGAGCAATAGTTAGCTGCTATATTTCCCCAAAAACGGTGTAATTGACCCACGTGTAAAGTCGAGTAAGTTACAAGATGCTGCATTTCATATCTCAGTGAGTATTGGTCGTATTAATGTCAGAAATTTTTATGTAGGATTTTTTTTTTTTTTTTTATGCTTGTGAGTTTCTCAAATATGAATGGAAAAACATAGGGACCATGTAAAACTTTAGAGTTTGTACATTTTTTTTTTTGGCCTCAAACTTGTAATATCTTATCTCTGCACCTTATTTTGATCGTATTTGCGATGGAAAGTATGTATCTAAAGCTATTGCAAAAATAAAGGTCTTGCAGTTTAAATGGGACACGCTGTATTTAAATCATAATTGAAACTACGACAACTAATGAAAGTGCAGTTTCTAAGTTCTAAGACTGATTGAATTAGTTTTTTCCATGAGCTTGAACTGCAACATTTGCCAAGTTAAAAAAAAAAAAACCTTAAGTGTATCCATAACTAGTCATTTATCATATACTATGTTATCTTTATGTTATTTGGTCATTTAAAACTGCATTGAAAAAGATACAGTTCATTGAAATTTTCTTGGGGTAAAATATTTCACAAGAACTTCAGAAGGCAGTGAAAAAAAAACATTTTTAAAAAATGATAAAATTGATAGAAGGAGGGTGGGGGAGATAAAGCAGTAAATAAAACATGTACAGTGTAATTACACTGGATTACAAAAAAAAAACTTTTTTAAATTAAAATAGAGAAAAATACCTGATCTTGGTGTAAAATAATGAGCTGAACTTAAATATGTAATTAGTTTTTTGTCCATCACCTACAGATCTTTTGTAATATTCAACTGAAGTTTGAAAGAAATGCGCATATTCACATGCATGGTTAATACCAAAATAACTAAAAACTTGACTATTGTCAATATCTTTCTGTATTTGGCATCAGAAACACCCCTCTAAGGTGTGTAGCATTAATCAGCAAGAACTTGTTTACTTGGACAATAAAGGGCCGTCCAAAGATATGTTTTTAGCTTTACATCAATTATATGCGAAATTCTGGTTTTCCATATTAAAATCCAGTACCAGTATTGCAAAGTCTCGACAAACTTTTGAAAAAGTCTAATATAATATGAAGAATCTGTCGAATAACAGGTCCAGTCTTTATTTTTTCGTTTAAAATTTTTGTTGCCATTGCTATTCCATTTGCAGGGGAGATAACAGCTTTGTGTAAAACCCAAGTAGTTAATAAAATTCAATAATTTTAATTCAAAAAAAAAAAAATGTCCCATGATATGTGTTGTACTAAACTTTATCTGAAAAAATTATGAATCTTCATATGTTTTCTTTATAATACAGTCAATTCTCAATAACTCGAATTTGAAGGGACCGAAAAAAAACTTCGACTTATCGGAAGTTCGACTTATCATTAGTTTCGATTTTCAAAATTTTAATAACAAAAACTTGGAATATTCAATTAATGTATAGATTCCTGACAAGTTTAATCAATTAAAATGTACACTACTTGAGTTAAAACGTTAAGAAAATAAAGAATAAGAAATCTTAATTTTTATACATATTTCATTCTTGTGGGATTATCCGTCATTTTAAGCTGCATTGAGCAGTTTTATAATTAAAAAACGGTGAATGTCACAGCTTTTTCACATATCGTTCTTCCTTGGTAGCATATTCATTTTCCTGCATGGTTTGTACTCTTCGTTGCAAACCTCAGTGTTTTAATCACATTTCTTAAATTCACATTAAAAAAATTTTCTTGATCAACTGCTTTAAAAGTCGTTTGGTTTAAATTTAAAACAACTTTTGGAAATTAAATTCCTTATAGAAGCAATAAGTGCAAACAATACAGTAAGAGTCACCACAGGTGTTGTTTCTTTACTGCATATTGCTTCAACAGATCTTCTTTTGACTTCAGATTTAACCTGAATGAATCCCATCCCCTCACAAGAGAAGAACAAATAAAATTTCCTGCTCTCACTTGAAAGTTTTTTCTGCTTTTTAACTGTCAAGTGTTTAGCCACCTCAAAAAAACTTCGAGTTATGGAGAAAAATTAACATGGAATTGAAGACAAAGGGTCGGGACCTAATAAGAAATTCGAGTTATAGTAATATTCGAGTTATCGGACTTCGAGTTATCGCGAATTGACTGTATGCTAGTGGTACCGAAGGCAACATGTTTCAATCATGTAATAGTTAAGCTTTCAAACTAGTTTTGAAAACGTTAATACCAAGTCTCATCTGTTTTATATTAAAATACAAACATAGCCTTTACAGAGTCAATACTAATACAGTAGATTAAAGATTTTTATGCAGAGTAAATATTCAAAAATTCATGTTTACATTTGAATATGAAAACACAGAAAATAATACAATTCAGTTAGCTCATATCAGAAAAATTGGTGGTATTAAGACTGGCTACAGTGCCACCACAGCAGTAACAGCAAACCTGGCTATATCTCTCCACATTCCTTGTCTTTATGACAAGATTTTAATTGTTAACTATGAGTTATCATCATTACATGATATAGGAAAACAGAGGGAAATTAAATATTTAAAGCCTATGCTTACACAAAAACTGTTTGTGATGAGAAAATTCTGATTGGATATTTGAAATCAGGGTCAAACACTACCCTAGAAACACTATAAATGTTTCATTTAACAAAATCCTTGTCAACCAGTGTTATTTGTCGAAATTCAGTCAATATTTTACTTACGTGCTTTGATGTTTCTTGGGTATTACTCATAGGCAATGTAGCTCTGAAAATGACAAGCTAGTATAAATTCCAATAATATAAGTTAATAATAAATTTATTGATGGTCATTAAAGGTGCAAATAATGAGTAAAATAATATCACAACTTGAAGAACCACAATAACTGAAATTAAAAATCTAAAATAATACTCTAAAATAGTACAAGAACATAAATTACAAACAGAGTTAGTCAGCTCTATAACAAACATTGTTCTACAACACAAATTTGATTATTAGTAGCTATATTACAGCAACATGCACAAGGACAAATATTACGATTGAACACTAAAGTAATTAAGGCAAATAACAGAAAACTTTGATTGCAAAAATTATTCAATGCTTACTGCTGACAATACTTGTAATCATCATCCAAATCAGCTAAGCGTTCAGTATGTCCCCTGCAAGCAAGCACAGTGTGCAAAATTATGTGTCACAAAGCAGCAAAGTATTATGTCAGGCTTCAAACAAATCAACAGCGAAAAATTTGAATTTATGAAAAAGTTCACTACATCAAAACATTAATTCTTTATAAATTTAACTTCATTTCTCAAGATATAACAAGGCGGTTATTTCTAAGCATTAAAAAAAAAAAATACTGAAAAGTCTTCCACAAGCTTTAAAGCTAGCCAGAAGATATGTACTCAAAAATACTTAATAAAACTTCAATTTAATGAACATTATAAACTGATATTTAGATATCTTAATAATCTATTCCATATACACTGCGATGCAAAAGTTCAGACAAAATGCAAATATGTGAATAAAAAGAAAACTATTCAACGAAATACTTTCAAATTTCTACTGCAGGTACACAATATGGTCCCAAATACAAGTCTGGAGTTCTTAAAACTATAACTGGAATCAAATTTTGGATATTACAAAAGACTTTTTTTTTACATTGTTGCAAAAGTTTAGACAAAAGTCAGATTTTATGCAAATATCCCTTGAAATGTGATTGGTAGAGGAAATGCTGGACTGTATTATTCATTTATAAAGTGTAGAGATTGCTGAATAAATAATCAAAATCTCAAAAGCTCTTTAGTGCTTGTGTAAAGAAGATGATAAAGTTTGGAAGCCGAAATTTGAAAATGAACCTACTTTATTAATTTTTTGTCTTTTAAATCGACTCTAGTATGGTAGTACATTGTTTTTTACTTTGTGGAGAGCAAATTCAGACATGAGTATCGATCAAAAAGTCCAAGAAAAATTATATTTCTTAAGGATGAAGGAATTGAAAAAACGGCTCAGACTGACGATTCGCCCCTTAATCCTACAAAACTTCAACTGGTGTCAAAAACTGCACGTGACAGCATAAGTATATGAACAACTGAATCGGAATGCATAAAAAAAAACAAAGAATTGTGCCTGAGCCTTTTCGGACAGAGTGTCCCAAATAAGCCAGATTTTAATGTGAAAAGCAGCATACGTATCATCGTGACTAAAAAATGAATAGTATTTTCTTTGATAGAAATTATTAAAATTGAGATGGCCTAGATGGGTTAGAATTCTTTTTGCGAGACTTGAGAAATATCAAATGATCATATGCTGTGTTGCTTTTACCAATAAAATCTGGCTTATTTGGGACACTCTGTCCGAAAAGGCTCAAGCACAACTCTTTGTTTTTTTTTATGCATTCCAATTCAGTTATTCATCTACTTATGCTGTCACGTGCTGTTTTTGACCCAAGTTGAAGTTTTGTAGGATTAAGGGGCAAATCGTTAGCTCGAGCCGTTTTTTCAATCCCTTCATCCTTAAGAAATATAATTTTTCTTGGACTTTTTGATCGATAAGAATGTCTGAATTTGCTCTCCACAACGTAAAAAACAACGTACTACCATACTAGAGCCGATTTAAAAGAAAAAAATTAATAAAGTAGGTTCATTTTCAAATTTTGGCTTCCAAACTTTCTCATCTTCTTTATACGAGAACTACAGAGCTTTTGAAATTTTGATTATTTATTCAGCAATCTCTGCACTTTATAAATGAATAATAAAGTCCGGCATTTCCTTCACCAATCACATTTCAAGGGATATTTGCATAAAATCTAACTATTGTCTAAACTTTTGCAACAATGTAAAAAAATTTCTTTTGTAATATCCAAAATTTGATTCCAGTAATAGTTTTAAGAACTCCAGACATGTATTTGGACCATATTGTGTACCTGCAGTAGAAACTTGAAAGAATTTCGTTCAATAGTTTTCTTTTTATTCATATTTGCCATTTGTCTAAACTTTTAAATCGCAGTGTATATACAATTTTAGTTTTTAAAGTGAAATTATGCAATGTGTGTAGATTTTATTGTTTAAAATATTCTAAAAAAAACAGTTTACTATTGTTGAAGTAGTTATTTAATGGTTTAAATCAAATTTAAAATAAATTTCAAATATCCTTCTGATCATCTCATTCTTCATTTTGTCAACACTGACAAATGAGTATTTTTTCCAATAAAAATATAAGCATACAAAATAACAAAAGCATTAAGGAGCATGCAAATACTTTAGAACTAAAAAAAAAAACATAAATGGGTAAATCAAAAACAAGACACAAGGTTAGTAAGGAGCATACCTTTGCAAAAGTTCTTCATCTACAACTTCCAAAAGACTCCTACGAATATAAAACTATTTGAGCGGTTTTCCTATGGTAATTTAAATATTTTATTTTGACTAATATTACATGGTCTACAGACTGATTTTTTTTTTTTACATTAAGCATGTAGCTTTACTTCTATAAATTTGGATGTAAATGACACAGCTTTTATTTGTAATAATCAATGCAAACACAGAAGCGCCCCATACTGTATTGCCCCATGAATAAACATTTAATAATGAAAACAGGATAAATGAATAGGAGTTTAGAAATATAGGCTACAGTTTTGATATTGCATGATATGAGAATACAAGGGGTGAATTCATATTTACATGTGAGTTATAAATGATGTCTCTTTTTATTTTCTTTTGAATTTTTACAAAAGAGGAGAATAAAATGTCAACAAGCAAATTAAACAGTGAGTGCAATGTATAACACCATGGTGTTAGCTTCTGTTCAGTGTTTTTGCCCAAAGAAAAAAAAATTAGAGGCAAAAAGAATGTTTAGCCACATGTAACTAAAAGTCACAACCTCTACTAAAAGTAAGAAATCAAAAAATGTCATGTTCTTACATCTACATATGAGAGCATAAAGTACAGTAAACATAAAAAAGAACTTTTGAACTTTTAAGAAATTCAATCTTTTTGTGGGCATTTGAAAAAAACAGTTATTAAATGGAATTTCAAAATGAGCAAAAATATAGTATGAAAGTGCTTTAGGAGAGTAACATTTTAAAAATGAAAACTACTTAAGGTGTTGTGATATAATGCAGAAAATATTTTATCCATTACTTATGGTTTATTTTAAAATTTTAGCTTCATTGTGCCAAAAGAAGTATCACTTCAAAAGGCATGCATGAAAATCAATTGCATTTAATTTTTATATATTAAAAAAAAAAGAAGGAAGAAAAATAAATCATGCAATATACAACATGATTTAGATGTAATTATTCCCTAAAAATTGAATTAATTTTGCATGGTACTCTAGAAACTATTCTGTGAATTACAACTCAATAGACTGTCATGAGCAATAAGACAGTGAGCAAAGTCATTTTCAAGCATGGAAGTCATAAAGGATAAGACACTGAACATCATATATTTTGTTCTCAATTTTGAAATGAGACTGCTTAGAGCACACCTTAATGGTGAATTTAGAATTTCACATGCCTATCAAAAAACTATATGAGAAACAAAACAGAAGTTAGTAGAGCAGCATTGATCTAGCATGATAAGGCACTTACTACACAATCTAGAGTGTCAAGTGCGTACCACTTCAAGTGGCTTTATTTTGAGGCAGGGATGTGAACATCTATTATAACAATTTGAATATAAAAGTAAGTGCGATGCACTAATGAAATTTTAAGTTATGCCTTTATTATTATTTGTTTTCAAACACTGCAGCCTATACTTTTAACTTATTTTCATTTAATTAAGAAAAATTAATATGGATGAAAAAATTAATTATCTGTGTCATTTCAAAGTAAAAAGAATTAATCACATAAATGAACAAGCATACAAATAGCAAAGTACATGCAAAACACAATCAAACTATGCAGTTACTACGATAACAGTATGCCTAAACAACCAAAACTATACAAAAAATACCATGCAGCATACCTAAATTTTAATAACTATACATATATCAGAAATAAAGAGCTATGCTTGGGCCCTGCATCATGCAACTCAATAGACATACATATCCATTCAGAAAAATGAAGCTAGTACTGAAAACATGGTGATTGAAAAAAATTAACAAATTCAGCATAAACCACTTCAGCCCTAAATTAGAATTTTATATCAACTAAACCTATTTGTAAAGTATTCCTTATGTCTTTATGAAATTCTTTTTTAGTTACTATTATGATTATATAAATTTAGTAAAGCCATGAGATATAACTTTACATTTTGCACAGCAAGATAAACAGAATTTGAAATTCATACAGTAGAGCACTGATTGGGGACTGAGTCGAGTTTAAATAATCAAAAGTAAAAATAATTAGACAAACAACTTTAGAAATGTTACAAACTATACCAAAATGATTGAAATGTGATTTTTTAATGGAGATTTTTTTTTTATTATAGCAGATGCATGCTTCAATGTCAGAAATAAATATGAAGACAGCAGAAAATATTGTGTCTAAACAATTTTCCTCCACACTTAATAAAGGAATGTCCCCTGCTCATACTGGACTGTTCAAAACCTGTGAGTGCTCCCCCCCCCCCCCCCCCACTTTCATAATTTTAATTTTAGTTGCTTTATTTTTTGAACAGCAAGGGAAAGCAACAGGCCTGTCATTTCAAGTTTTTCCAGCGGGGGGGGGGGGGGGGCAAAAGGTGCAAACACAATGCAGTTTCAATGGAAAACAATAAACTTATATGTAAATATTGATTTCTCAAAGTCGGGAGGGGGGTGGGTCCCTTGAACCCCTCCATGACTGGTCTGGAAAGCAAGAGTTTACAGTAAAGGAGTGTATGTAAATCAGTAATTTTCTTGACATTACCCCTTTTGTCTCTATTCTTTTGTTACTGCTCTCACAACCATACTTACATTCATTGAGGAAATCTTTTTTTTTATCTAGGCTATGCTCATTTCTCTTATTTACTTTTTTCCCCTCTGTAATTTTCTTTTTCTTCAAAAATATTGAGAGAAACAAAAATATTTTACATTAAAATATTGTGTTTGGTTAATTGCAAGATCAGTGAATTGGAATTTGAATAAGCAGCACTCTACTGTATGTGCAATCTTGTTAAATAATAGCATTCTACTTATGATCACAATATAAAATGAAACAAATAAGAATTCAGATTATTTTGAATTTTCAAAACATTTTTACAACTCCTATTTTCAGCTTACTATTAAAAAGAAGCCTGAAATCAATTTTACGCAAAGCAATTTGCCTGATCAGTGTTTATGCCAGGTGTTATCAAGCGTCATTCTACAACACATATTAATTTATCCAAATTTTTCAATAGGTTTATTTCTCTATCTTTTAAATCACTATTTTTCCTTGAAAGTATTTTTGTCTTTTGTATGTGATTAAAGTTTTAAAACTTGATGTGTAAACAAATCATTTTCTGCTACATTTTTGAAACTATTTTTTATGGATTTGTTTTTAATTTAATTGTTACTTCCCACATGTTCTTATGGCCTCACACTTACAAGATTCACAAAGCCTCATCATATAGGCTGTTTACATCTTTACATTCCAAGAGAAAATTTCTCTATCTATATGAAAAAGAGCTTAGGTATTAAAAAAGATTTCTTGTGTTCTTGAGTCATTTAGAGGGGAGAAAACAATGGGTTGGATAGTCTGAAAATTTGAAAAATGCTATTTCAAAAGAAAAGTATTACCGAAAAAAATAAACCTAAATTAAGATTTAAAACTTAGTGGAAGATGATTTGAAAATCATGCAAACCAGACAGACTGAACTTCTGAAAGATGCACCTAGATACAGATAGGCAAGGAAGATAAAGACCATCTGCAGTTTTAGCACTGGATATGACAGCACAGTATTTTTATAACACTACATAAATTAAACTATGCGGCGTGTTTTTGAATTTTACTGCAAATGCCATAAAGTAAAGATACAATAAACGCTTTTTTTAGTATGTATTAGACCTAAGAATGGAATAAAGTTAGCTATTCTTTCTCAAAAAATTGTGAGCAGCAATTTTTCTTCAAAAACAAATACAGTATAATATTGAGTTAATGCTAGGGAAATACTAATTCAAAATTTACTGACAGAGTTAAGCTTTTAATAAATTGCCCTTAAAAGGACAAAAAATGTATCTGCAGAAATAATAGTTTTACCTGAAAACAATAGGGAAGAAATTAGAATACAAAATTAGAAAGAGCACAATCTTAATACTAAAAACTTTTTTAAAAAGTTATATCTGAAAATGTGATCGAATTTTCAAGTAAAAATTTAACTCCACAAAACAATTATCTACTAGAAAAAAAAAGAAAGCAAAGAAGTTCAGTTCAGCAGTTATAGCTTTTCTAAAGCCTTAACAATTGTTTGAATTAAAAACTTCAGCACCACCATTATTTATTTTTATTTATTTATTTATTTATTATTACTTTGATTTTTTTTTTTTTTTTACTTTTAAAGACTGCATTATTCATATGTGAATAGAAGCAAACAAACTTTTTCTCAAATAAACCTTGCTATAAGTTAATAAATAACAGTACTATATTATGTTTTACCAAAAATTATCACAATAAATTACATTTTCCTTATCTTATTAGTTCTATGTCTTCTCCCTTCTCTTTTTGATATTTGACAAACTTAACCATTCTACTAAATTAATCATATATTTCAGCTAAAATTGCATAAGTGCAATTCTAACCAAATATGACAAGTATGAGCTATAATAAGTTAGCTATGCCTATATCACAACAAAAGTTAAATTTGAAAATTTAATATCTACAGATGACTCATGATTACTTAAACATAAATTGATTTCATTATTTGACCTCTCAAACATTTAAGCAAATGTTTTTTCTCTAATTGTCCCTTTATTATTCAGAATTTAATTGAACTCTCAGAGTTCTTAGTTTAAAAATATTCCCTCACATAATGTACTTTAACTAAATGAGTGACATAAAATATTACATATTTCTTTCAACATTATGATAATTAAGAGAAATAAATTCAAACAGAGACACTGTTCCTACTTGCAAATAACATCTGATTCTAAATCTTGCTCCATCCAAGCAGTAGCTAAGTCATATGGAGGTTCTACTGCTGTCTCCTATAAGAAATAGATTACGTACAATAATAAAACAAACAATGCATTGCAAGGAATTCAATACATTTAAAGAATCAGCTTATATATTTTTATTTCAAATAAATAAATAAATAGTAATTTCATTTGTAAAATGAAAAACAATGAAATAATTCAATGTAAGACGAAAATGCTAAAACAAGACTTTATGTTGGAAATTAGCTGTACACACACCTATAGGAAAATTCAGATAACAAAAATGCATATAAAAAGGAACAAAAATTACGTACTTTAATTTTTGACCAAATAGAAGGTCAGAGCAAAATTACTTACTTCAGAAATACCCCACGCTTGAGAAACATCATAGGCTACAGGTCCCTGAAAGAGATTGAAACAAGGTATTCAGGGGTGATAGGGACTCATGAATAAAACATGAAAGCCAAATGAAGAAAAATGGTATAGCCTAATATCAAAACTAATCATAAACATTAATGCTAGGCCCAGAGCCTGTTGCTGGTCCTCACATTTGTGTTAGTGTTAACAGCAGCTACATAAACATTAGTTTTTATCACACTTAAAAATCATTTCAAGATGATTACAATAATAACCTATAATTAGTTGTATTTTAACAGATTTGAACTTTAATAAAATCTAAGTTTTGAAACATAGTTTTCTACAGGTTGCACAAACTATGGCTTGTTGAATTGGCCGGCTCTTTAAAAAAAAAAAAAATCAACTAATTTACACAGCATTCGTGATTTATCATTCAATTTTACAATTTCAAGTTTAAATACAGGCCAATTCTACAGCCATTTATCAACACCATCATCAGAGTATCAAAATCAGTTTATTTACAAAAATAATACAATAAAAATGCTCATTTCACAAAGACGGAAACTATTAGACAATTTTAAAACAAAATTTACACATGAAGTAAAGTGTCATATCAATTAAAATGTACAGCAAGTACAAATATTGCATAAATAAGACGCTTTCTTATTTGCACAACGAAAATTGGTTTTATATAAATTTGGCCCATTGCAAATGATTGTGCAGCACTCTTTTACCATCTGCTTCTGGTTCACCATTTTTCTAATTATTTCCTAAAATGTATGGAGTACAAAGCTTCTTGAGCAAAATTTTGAGCCAAGGTTGGGGAAAACCAAGGTTTTTTGCAAATTCCCCAATGAGTTGCCCTTCTCCAATTAAAAATAATTCAAAAATATGGACCTATTGTTCTGTTTGAAAGTTATTGTAATAGAAGTAATATCTTTTTTATAAAACCTCAGCACATTACTTTTAGAAACCCATGAAAAAATAAATGAAACAAGTACAGCTACAAGTACTTCTTATACATACAATACTCTATGCTGTGGTTTTTGAAACTAGCTTCAGGAGTTAGAGTATACTTTGATAAATAAAACTGCAATGTACCACTAAACTTTTGAACAGCATTTCAAAAGAACTCATTCAACGCAATAGCAGCGTCATATAGTAATTCTCTAACTGGCATGGAACAAATACTTACTTCATGTGGTAAGCAACAAGATTATCAAAACGTCTTGAGCCTGCAAAGTTACTTTTAAAGCTTTCTATTTAATCACTGCATAAAATGCTCTAAAAATTGGAGAAAATTAATATTTAAATTTGCTCACAATTTTTAGGCAAGAAACTTCTTACTTCACTGATAGGGCAAATACAGTAATACAAACAATTCACCTTTACAACATTAAAAATGTATAAAAAAAGTAGGAACTTTTCATTTACAAGCATTAAAATAACTTTGATAAATTAGCATATACTCACTTTCTCGTTTGAAGTTGATAATTCTGACAACAAAGGAAGGTCAAAACTAACACTTTCAACTAGAAAAATTAATGTGCAATTAAAAAACATACAGAATAATTGATTTCAAACATTACATAAAAATCTTACAACAACTAAATTTCAGATCTATATGAAAGGAAGAAGAAAAAAAACATAACAACCAATCAGTTGGTGGCTATACAAAGGTCATTCCTTAAAAACTGAGAGTTATTTTTTCTACGAAGTGGGAACACCGTGAAACTAAAAAATAGAAGTGCAAGGGGATTTTTTTCAAACCATTAACTGAAAGTTTATTCAAAATGCTAAACAATGCAGACGCTATTATTATCCTAGTTCCATACTTGTTTGAAGAACTGTTTTATTTGCCCTACAGAAATGGAGATGAGTGATTTAGAGTTAAAAAACGAAATGCGTTGTGCCATAAAATTTCGCTACCATTTGAGCAGCTCCAGAAACAGTTAAGTTAATCAAAGAAGCATACAAAGACAAATGTTTTGATGATTCTACAATTTTTAGATGGCATGGTGGTTTCAAGAAAGGCGGTTTGTCTGCAGAACTGACTCCTAGGCCTCGTAGATTCATCACTCTTTGAAAAAGATTGATGAGTTGGAAACATTTTACATATCTCTCAACATTTTGCTTAGTGAAGATTCGTATTAAAACAATTAAAGTATATTAATGTATTTTTTTATGCATGTGTGTTCAGGGACGCAGTGAGGGGTGATTTTAGGGGTGAACCCCCCCCCCCCCCCCCAGAAGACTACGATTTTTGTTCTTATTCATAAAGGTGGAAACTAAAAAAACGACTGATGACAGTTTTAGTTGATGGGTCGATGCTGATGGTTCAAAGACGGTCAATGCCAGATAGTCGATTGATTTTCCCTTTGAATGGCCGATGACGGATGGGAAAACTTAACAAATGTTGGCTGCAGTGCACATTTCGAACATTTTTAAGGAAATAAAGATGGATTCAGTACTTTGTAGAAATCTATTACAAGCAATATTTAAAAAAAAAAATAAATGGATATATAAAGGGTTGTAATGAAAAGTCAAACTAGTATTAAAATGTTAAAAGCTGAAAAATGGAAGTAAAACAAAACAAGAGATTTATTGCCTTTCAAAAAATAAAATATAAGAATGGAAAACGGAAATATTATTACCGAAAAAAAAACTGTCAGATGTGCAATACACCACGCAATAGACCACCATTCAGATGTTTATGAAAAAGAAAAAATTATATAAGGATGTTGTTTCACATCCTTTTCACTAAAAGAATTGTCATAGCCAGGTGGGGAAGAGAAGCAGAGAGAATTTAATTCTTTCCTTTTCGGCACCAAACGTGGCATGTTTGTAAATTTAATTTTGAGGGTATGTCCCTAAACCTCATCATTTCTCCAAAAGTTTGCAACAATGGTCGACAAATGCATTTTTTCAATTAAAAAAATCTTGGGGGGGGGGGGGGATTGCTACATGGCTCGCTCCTTTATCAACACTGATGAAAATTGTCTAAAATTGCACTTTTGGAACTTCAATTTCTGAAAACTGCTATGGAAGAGTCATTCAACTCTACATTTCCGAAAACGGTGCCAAATGATAGCCCATAATCGGGTTCGGAAGATTAAAAAAAATTCCAAGAAACTACACGAAATTTCACCCTTTCAACAGCATTAAAGTTCTTCTACAATTGCGTTATAAGAGTTCAATTATTCAAAATAAAAAGTAGAGGTACACCCCTCTCTCATCAAGTTAGAAATTTGTGCAAAATTGTGCTTTGAAACTTCTATTTCGAAAAATTGCAGTGGGAGAGTTCTTGAACACATCCCTTCCATTGACGTAACTAAAAAAAAGAAAAAAATCGCAACTTCATGTCTTATGCATAAACTTTCTGTGGAGGAAGGGCTCTACTAGCATCTAGTGCCAGATCTAAAGGGAGTCTTTTACAGCCACTCAGAAGAGCACTTTGTGTATCTTTCTCGAGTGGCAACTTCTGCTCTATGGGGCAACAAATTTACCCTATTTGTATGTGCGTATTTTTTTTTTCAATGAAAATTTATATAAACACTTCAACTATACCACGTTGGGGCAGCAAGGGTTTTTATTCAGCTAGGAAAAATCGATGATCCAGCTCTGATAATATTATCAAACATCCTTCAAAACTACATTTTTTGAACTTTGATTTTCCAAAATTGCTGCGAGTGAGTCTAAGAACCTCAATCTTTCCTATTTTGCTATAATACCATAGTTGGGCTTAGAATAGCATTTTTAAGATTTCAATTTCGGAATACTTAAAAGAGAAGGGCATTCCTATACCTCCTCCACCACCAACATGATTGAAGGTCTTCTAAAACTTCTTTTCAGGACTCCAATTTTTTAAATTTTCAGTAGGACGGTTCCTTACTCTTTTGGAAAAAGAGGAAAGGAAAGATATGATCTTCTAAAATTACTATTTAAAATTTGAATTTCGAAAAACCGCCGTAGAAGAGACCCCAAACTCTGTCTCTTTCCTTAATGTAACCAAAGACGGTTTACAATCGCATTTAAAAGACAAGCTACAGATTAATAAGTCTTTTTTAAAGTTTTAAAAATTAGAAAAAGAGACGTTTAAATTATTTTAACCAATTACTTTGGGCCTGTTAAGCTAAATTCGAGAAAGTATCGAGATTTTCAAGAGATTATTCTACCCCCCCCCCCCCCAAGAGGAAAGCCTGGCTGTGCCAGTGTGTGTGTTAATTCATAATGCTAAGAATTGTATTCAATAAAAAAATAAAGAAAGGCACCTATTCCACAGCCAACATAAAAGGAAAAGGAGGAAACAAAACATGAGCAATCCAAAGAAGCTTTAGCACAAAGATTTACAAATATTTTAAGCTTCATTATCAAGAGTGGTGAAGAGGGGAATGGTTTATGAGGGCATAACATGCTTCCTAAAAGCATTTTAATTAATTAAAAAGTTCAATGACAAAGAAATTTCGTATTCTTTAGGGGGGGTGGGGGTCATAAAAAAATTACAGCATCAATGCACCTCTTTCACTCTTCTTTAGACCACTCAGTTGTTTAGATATAATCCATTTTAACTTTAAGTTGATATTAGTTCAACACTGAAGGAAGAGAATTCGGAAACTGCATTTAAGCAGACTTTTTATTATTTCATTCAGTAAATTAGACTATTTGAGTGAGGGGGAGGGTAAAAGTATATAAAGTTTGGAAACCACCTTTAATGGTCAAAATGCATGACTCTAAAACTAAAATTTAACTTGCAGTAATTTTAAGCATAATTGGTAGAAACAGGCATTATTATCCAATTTCTAACTTGAAGAATTTTTGAGGAAACTGTTTATAATTATTTTTAAAGTCAAAACCAAACGTCATTTTAAAAAGAAATAGCTAAATATACAATTTTTTACACTCAATTCAATAATAGTAGGAGCAAGAAATGGTGAAGAGTGAAACAAAGTGATTCATTAAAGACAATTTTAAATTTAAAGCAGATGATTTAGTTTTTCATAAGTACCAAGCTTAATGATGTGATACATGCACTCTTTATTTAATTTAGTATAAGGAGAAAGAAGTTTTGCAAATAAATTATTAAGCATCAAAAGTCTTACAATTAAGTTCTGACTGTGTTTTTTGTCTGCTTCTTCCAGATTGCTTTGAAGGAATTCTCTGTGGTACATTCATTAAAACCTAAGAAATATGTAAATATGCAAATTAAGATGTCTCAAAAATTTACATAAATAAATAATTTAAATTTAAAAAAGTAACAAAAAAGTAGCAAAATAATTCATCATACTGCTTAACACTGAAACTACTGTAGAACATACTGAATAGTTAGAAATATATCAGATACAATAGTATTATATTTTCTTGGCCTAGGTTATAAAATTATCAAGAAATAAAAATAAAATTTTTATGTAATATCAATTGAATTGTTACAGTGTACGATTGCAATGCTCAGTTATTAAATTTATCAGACAAGAACATTTTTTCTTCAAAGGCAGTTCTTTTTTTTTTTTTTTTTTGATAAGGTCACAAGGTATTCGACAACCTTCCTTACATCTTTGCCATTTTGTTTGTTTTTACTTTTAGGAACACAAGATACAATTTGTAACTAATAAATTTAACAAATAATAATAATAAATGTTTCTTTTTAAATCAAGAATAGAATGACAAAATACCTAACTTGCAGATAAGGCTACATATAAAAAAGTTTTACAAGATTAAATGCTTTAAAAATATATTAAAAAAATTACCGTCTGATACTTTATACAAATTGAATGTGGCAGAAATGAGCTGAAATGCACTTAAATAAATTTATAAAAAGGCTAGAAGGATATAAAGTTGTATTTTTTGCATGGGTAACTAGAGTGTGAATAAGATTTCTTACAACTATACTCGCAACTACATTTCTATTTCAATTATCCTACACAGTATGATCAATAGGAATAATTTATCTTATAATCAAAATTTAAACATTGTAGTAAAAAAGTACAAAATCTACTATCAATATTTATTTTACAGAGAATAAGAAATGTAAGAAATAAAGCAATATGATATGAATAAAAAAGTAATGTGATCAAATTTTTTTTTGAAACCAGTTTTAGTGAAATAGCGAGTAGGTGAATATCAGGAAAAGTGCCAATTTGACCATGGAAATTTTCAATTTTTGAAGATACTCAGAAAATTAAATTAATAGGGTATTTCAAATACACATTAGTGACAACATTTTTTAAAAATTAGGGGCATGGTCAAGGTGAACATTTACCCCCCTTTTAGGGGGTTGTCTTTGAGCATTACCTACATGATGAGAATGCTACCGAACTGACAAATATTACAGATTTTACACTTAGTGTATTAAAGTAATCACTTTCACGACCTTTTATGTTCAAAAATAAAATAACTATTACTTAGAATATAATATTTTCAGAGCCTGAACGCTTTTTTGTTTTATAAGTAAAATTAGAGACTAATTAAAAGTTAGTTAAAGTCTAAATAAGTGCGACATAGTTTGTTTCAAACAGATAAATAGGTTGTTAGTGAAAAAATCAAAATAAAATAAAATTCTTAACACAATCTTAAAAAACGAAATTAATTCAGGACAGTCAGAGTTTGGCGGGAAAGGGTGATTTTCACTAAAATGTTCGTAAGTTTTCCATTTTAAAACAAAATTATATTTTTGAGTGCAGTCGTTTCGAACGAAGGTCGGAATATTGATGTAAAAGAAAAGAGGGTGAAAAAGGCAATTTTGTTTGAAAACTCAAATTTTGCGAAAAAATTCACGTTTTTGAAGCATTTAAAAAACAATGAATAAACTGCTAAAATGGGAAAAATTGGCAGGAAAAAGATGCACTTGAATCTATCTGTACTTTAAAACTCAACAAACTCATAACACGAAGAAAAAATTGCGAAAAAATATCGGTAACGCACGCATCAGTTTCGTAACAAATACCTTCTACTTCCGCCCTGCCAACATGACAAATTTCCCGCAATATGATAGCTGAACATCCCTAATTAAAGATTTGAAAATAAAAACACCTTATTATGTCCATGACAATAGATTTCTTTTCCATTATGCAAAAAAAATTGAAAAATTACTTTATTTTGTGTCTTAATTTCCGCTGCCGACATGACACTTCATTTGGTAAAAACAGAAAAGTCAAGGTTGAAAAAATCTTACCTGTAATTTAATGCAGTTAAAGTGAAAATTTTCTATCGGAACTGAAATATCACATATTAGAGCTTCACCCAACGTAATTTTTTGGCGCCAAAAACTGTTTTGTCTAGATTTTATCATTCGGAAAGTTGGCTCACTCGTCATGTTATGAAAACTTGTGACAAGCAGAAATTCCTTTTTTTTATCGATCTAAATTCATTTTATCTAAAACACAAGAGTTAATCGTCATAGATGAACATAAAACACGTTATTTCCTTTTGTATTTGTTTCTGCTGCGATGTTTTATAATCCACAGGATTTTTTTGAACTTTGCGATTCGTATGTGTGACGCGCTGCCGACATGACATTGAGGCAGTAAAAAGAGTTCTATTGTCACAAATTAAAGTAAAACCTGAAAATTTTGTCATGGATTGTATGTACAACGCAGTTTACTGTATGGAAAAAGAAAAATTTTGGTTTTTATTTGGAAGTACTTGAGAAATTCATTTGTGACTAAAATTAGCACTTTTCCTGATATTCACCCGAGTGTGTAACCAAATTTTACTGATAAAATTGCCTTATTGGCAATGCTTTGATACTAAGAATCAATTCAAATAAAAAATTAGCGAAATTCAAGTCCGTAAAACTAAAGGCGAATTCAAAATATCTGTGAAACAATAAGTTCTGTAATTAGTCCCATACATCCAGATTTTGGAAAATGATTAAGTCAATGAGATATTGATCATATTCACACATCGTTTAAAACATAACTCTTACGGAGAAAATTAAATTTAAATTCAACTCAACAAAATAAACATAATGTAAACTGTGAAAACATAAAGAACACCTCTAAACTAGTGATACAATGAATATTGGATCAAAGTCAAATATTCAACTCAGCTGGCTATGCTATTTGATCTAGACTGAATACTGTAAAAAGAAATCTATTTGTCCTTAAACATTGAAAGTTTTTTTAAAGCTAATACTTTAACCCTGCTGCTGTGTTCGTCCCGAACATACGTATACTGTGTTCGGGTCCAAATGGACCCAACATATGTAATTTATTCCCTAACACCGCTTTTTTTTATATTTTTTCGAGTTTAATTGTTATATTTGATTTTATTAGATACTTCCAAACATAAACCACTCAATTTTTGTATTTTATTTTACATATTTAATCCGAGAAAACACATAAATAAAATTTAAATATTATAGCAATTCCAGTTTTCGTACTAAAGAAAACTAACAAAATTATGTAAGCTGTCACTTTAAGAAATTTACTAGAAATTTTTAAGCTTAAAAAGAAGTGTTAAAAATGGAAATACGAACAGTACAACATTTGTATGAGATGTACAGATTTATGTACAGAATCATATGCGCGGGGGAAGCGGCGGAGAGAGGGGGTAAAAGGGAATTCCCCTCAGATAGGCATAATTGCAGAGTTTGCAGTTCTATGAAAGTTAACCTTGAAACATTTTCACTGGTACTGATTTCAATTCATAGAAAGGAAGAAATGGTATTCAGAAAGAAAAAAAAAGAAGAAAAAAAAATGAATGAAAGAAAAACAGAAGACAACCATTAAAAAATATTTAAAAAACGTACCAAAACAATGAACAAATGTTTTATTTATTGTTTCATAAATTATGAATAAAATAAACAAGCATAAAATTATTTTGTTTCTCTGATACATGCTTTTTAATCATATGGGTCCAAAAGGACCCGAACACAGTATTAGTAAACTTTTTTTTGACAAGTAGGGTTATACTTCAATCAAAACAAAAAAAATATGTGTGTAATATAACATGAAAATGAACACATTCATGAAGTTAAAACGTTATACCAACGTTACTCGAAAATTTATAAGCAAATGAAATCTGTTTTGGGTCTAAAAGGACTCGAACACAGTAGCAGGGTTAAAGTCATCATATTGAATGAACATTTAAATTGAAATTATTTTTTAATATACAGTCAAATTAAAATTTTTATGGTATGGGTCATTCTTCATCAAGTAGAATAAATTTAAATAAGGTTCAAATCACTACAATTTCATTTTGAAAAAAAAAATCACAGCACCTACCATTACGCATATAAGGCTTACCTGCAGCCATGAAAAATTACATCTACAGAAATAGTATGGTTGAGCCACTGGAAACAATTTTGTAGAGGCAAATTATTGTGTCATCATTGAAACAAATGAATCATTAAAGTTCTCATTGCTCATAACCAGAGAGAATAACCTATTTGAAACTAATTGATCTTGACAAACATTTAGGATTGAACAGTTCAGTCATATAAAAAAGATTAATGACAGATTTATCAACATTTCCTGTAAAAGTAGCCCAAAAATCACATAATAACACAGTTTAACTACATGTACCAATCTGTATTAGTTAAAAGAATGCCACTATGACGTTTATTCTTTGTTCAATAAGGGCATTCACATGCCATAAATGCAAATAACTAGCACTTTGATTGCTCAATCGCTAAGTTAACCAAGTTCAAATTCCATTCAAAAATGTTATTCAATTCTTCGACCATTTTTAAAAACCCATATTTCAAAAGGGATGACCCTAATAAGGGCTTTCTTTGCTCCAATGTAAAGAACTGACTGAGATTTATCAGAAGAAAAAGTTAATTCTAATAACTAAAACTTGTCAATCTAAAAATAAGAATAATGAAATTCTAAAAGATACTACATTTTATTACCAAAAGCAAGTAAAATGTGCTTCTTATTTTTGAGATGTTGCATTTGTGAACAAAGTTCACTAAAGAGTGGTTGAATAGCAAAATGTTTAACCTTGACTGTAGCCTGAAATTTTCCTACTTGGACAAATAATTACTCATTACGTGACTTTACAAAAGCAAAAGTGTTATTTTAAGTTGTAAAACACATTTTTATACTTACTCCTTCATCATCAGGATCCAGTTCTATGAAGTTATGTTGTGGATTACTGAATTTATCAAGAAGTTCTCGAGCTAAATGCTTTCCTAAATCTCCTTGAACAAAGGGATGCTAGAGGGAAAAAATGAAACAGACTGTTACATAATAAAAAATAATTTCTTTTAAAAGAAACTGATATTTTATTGGACAGGCAAAATTTCCTACATTGTATACTTATGAAATGAAGCTGTAAAGTAAAATACACTGCTTGTACTAAAAAAGGAAAAGTTATAGTGTCAGAAAGTTTTGCCATAGATATAATGCTCCGTAATATTCCAATGCAACATCAATTTCTTCCATATTCAACATGCTGGTGCTGCAAAATTTCTTAAAATCTAATGTATATTGTGATAGCTCAAAACCAAAATTACAAAATAATTTGAGAAAAAGGGTGAATTGGAAGTTCAGTTTATAACTCACACAAATGCCTTCAAAGCTTCAAATTTTGGAGTATTTTTTCACGTTCAGTAGCATCAGATAAACATTTCAAAGCTGTTAATGATCTAGAAAGAGATGGCTAAACAACATCTAAACTGCAGCAACTATAATTCTACATAAAAGAGTACTTGAAATGATAAAAATAAATTATCATGGATGAATTCCCATTCTAAAAATTTTACATTCAGTTATTGTATTAAGTTTAACTTGATAAAACAAAGGAAGTAATATAAAATCATACTATTTTTGAGGAGAAATTCAAACTTTTAGCTTGCTTTAACACTACATTTAAAATAATATGTAACTGAGACCTAAAGCAGAGTAAGCTTTCATTTTTAACATCCATGGTAACCCCTGTTTATAAGGTTGTTTTTGTCTACTCACTAGGGGTGACCATAAAATGAGGTTTGTGTACTTACAGCATGAACAATCCTAGGTTACTTAAGGGATTTATTACCTGTAGCAATCTTTCTGCCGTTGGCCTTTTCTTTGGATTTTTTGTTAATGCTACTTTGATAAAGTGATGAAACACTGGTGACCTGCAAATTACAAAAAAGGAAACATTTAGACCTTTAAAATTTATGCAGTATTGGTCTAAAATATTAACTTTGGATATGGCATATAATGAACCTATTTGTTGATAAGTAATAGGTGGAGGGTAGTATATTAACTTTTTTTTAAATCATATTGCAAATAAAATCGTCATGCATTAATACAACCAATAAATAAAACATTTACATATTTTATTATTATATGGCTTGATTAGCTTCAACAATCCAACATTAAATAGCACTTAATTTTTTAAGTATAAAGATCAACATTATACAACGACTAGCAACATTTTCGACACAATACGAGAAATTTAAACAAAGGAATTGATGAAACAATTCCTCTTCAGTAATGGTAGTCTCAGCTGAGAGTTGTGCACTAAATTTTTAAAACTAAGAGTCAATTAAAATTTGCTGAAGTTTTTAGATCAAACTATAAAATTAAATTTATTCCCAAATGCATTGAGGGGAGAACAAAAAACTGAAGAAGCAAAAAAATTTCACAGGGTGTTTAAGGAATCTCAAAAGTGAAATATCAGGGCTTATCAGGATCTTTGAAACTGTTTCATGATCTTTCAAGAGGTTTGATTGCTATACAGCTCTGAAAACTCATGAGCACTTGGTTGGTTTGTCTACGTAATAGTATAAAAATATTTAAAGATTTGTGCTTTACTTTTAATGTTAAGATTCTAATTTTACATTATATTACAATTTGTACTTTGAGTTATAATGCTATTGGCATAAAAAAAAAAACAGTAAGTTTTCCTTCTCTCCTACTTATATGCTAAATATAAGCACAAATATTTTGTGAAAGGAAAAAATAGAACAGATATAGGTCTAAAAATATGAAAAAAATGATTTATTTTACACAAAGTCATCTTGAACGGGGGAGGGGGCTAGTACACACCATGTAGAAAAAAAATTAATTTCTTTTTAAGAAGAAAGAAGCAATGTTCTTTGGTTTGAATGTTAAAAATGAAGTAGATTTAGCTCACATAAAGATACTTAGTCATTTGAAAATTAGCAATTTCAAATTTGAACAGATTATTGTAATTTTATAGCAACAATTTCATCTCTCTTTTAGGTTTCGAATACTTTTAAACATAGAAAGGAAAAATAACTAAGGCAATGCAGTTTTTTCTCAAAAACATTCTCACTTAAAACAGAATGGTACTTTAAAAATGTATTGAGTATATAACTTATTAAATGAAACAGTTTGCTGAATAAGACAAATGTTAAACATTTTTCATACATGACTACAAATGAGTTTTTAAAAAAAATCTACAGCAGTTTGATTTAAATCTTCAATTGATTGCTCTTACATTGTACTTAAGTTAAATAATAATTTTACACTAGTTATAATTAACTTTATTCATGTTATCACCTAAATGCATTTTACAACACAAGTTTGATGTACACAACATTGAATATAGGAAGTTAATTTTATACTAAGCTTAATTGTGTGAAATGCTTCATTCTGGAAATATTTTCAACTTGTAATTACTGTTTCTGAATAGCCAAATTTTACATTAAGATGAGAAAAGTAAACAAGCAATAACAGAGGAAACAATAATTACTATGAGTCCACACTAAAGACCAAACACAAATCAAGCTGCAGTTAAAATACTCTTAATTTTACATTAATTGTTATTAAAAAGGTAAAATAAATTTTTTATAATTTTGAGCAAAAATGGGACGCAAGTATCAATTCTTTGCTCTATAACAGTTCATATAGCAACAAATAAAACAAAAGAAAAAAAAACACATTCAAGTAAATAAAAGTAATAAATAAAAAGCACAAAACAATACATATACATGCTTTGGGGTAACAAAAATCCATCTTACAACATAAAAAGATAAAAGCATATAGCAGGAAAAAAATTTCATCTCTTTCAAGTATTTACAATGAAATCTGAGTATACTTCTGCATGGAAAACCAAAAGAAATATTGTGTATGTAATGTGAAAACTCAAATGGAAATATAATATAGATAAAATCATACAATCACTCTAAACTGAGGGGGATAGAAACATTAGTATCAAGAAAAATCATGTACCATAAATTCGGGTTACTGAGGCCCACAAGGGGGTTACTTGAGCCCACAGTAAAATGATAAAATCAGAGTTTGGTACTAGCGTTAGAGAATACAGAGGGCTTCTACTTAACGAGGAACTACATGCAAGTCTTCAACTAATAAGTATCAAACCTAGATTTTATCATTTTACTGTAATGGACTCAAGTAACCCCCTAGGGTCCAAGTAACCCTTATTTACAGTAATGCATTTGTTACTCAGGACACTTAATGTACAACAATAAAGCTTTCTTTTTCAAGCATTAACATGTTATTTCAATGCTGTCTTTAATTTTTGAAATTTCAAGGAGGGGGACTTTCAGATAATTCTTATAAATATTAATTTACGAAAATAAAGTGAATTTTATCACAAGAAAAACTTTTGATATCAGAAAACAATTACTTTCACATGTATCTGTCACTAAATATAAAATTAAAAGGGAAATGCTCAATTTAAAAAATATAGCCCACCATTTATTTTTATCTTTGAGCGTAGGTGGTTTGAATCCAGACTTAGACATAAGGAATAATGCTCGCATTGGGTGCAAATCAAACATTGGGGGCTGAAGTTCAGCAAGTTCAATTGATGTTATTCCCACAGCCCATATATCACATTGCTGATTATAGCCTCCTTTCCTTTCTACAGCTGCTACTTCAGGTGCCATCCTGAAATTGAAAACATATACATAGAAAAAGTCTATTTTTCACTTCTAATATTGATTCTATACATAATAAATGTCTTACATGCTAGTTTTAAAAATCAGAATAGACATTGTTTGAAAGTATAGCACTCATTCTTTCTACAGTTTTTGTAGCTGGAAGTTAGCAATTAAAAACTGAAAAAAACCATTTATGGACACCATGTGCCATCAATTAGTTAATGAAGAAGAATAGAAAGTGTTGATCAAATGTCATAGAAAGATAGTAACCTCTATGTATGAATATTGTTTCCATTATGAAATGGTATAAGTTTTTCTGTTAATATTGACAAAAATTAAAAAGCTTCTCTAAGATATAGTTAACCTAAACACGTAATAAAATCAAAATACTAACAATTATAATAAGTAGATTAATAATTTAAACAACTAAAGACTTCTTGCTAAGAATACCATTTATAAAATAGTAGTTACATGATATTACACAAGCACACAAATATGCACATATATGCTATGTTGAAATATTTTTCATGTGTTGATATTTTTCTCCATTATCATTGTGATTTAGACAACTTCATAGTTTTCACAAAAAATAAGTTTAGGACTAAATGAGTAATAATTATTTTTAAATAAATTTAAAGATAAAGTACTCCATAACTAGCATAAGCCTTCTCACCACAGTCTTCCCTTGTTTTTTACTTGAATTTTTGTGTCTAGTTAATTTTATTCACAATAATATGAAAATTAGCTAAAAGAAATTGGATGAAATTTTGAAATTATTTCGGAAAAGTTAGGAAAATTGAGAAAAAATAGTCTCTCAGAAATAAATTAATCACTAGTATTTCTAATTTTGATATTGTAAAAGATAAAAAAAGTTATAGAAATTGAAAATTTTAAAAATGATCATTAATGGGCTAATTTTGAACAGCAGATTAATCGGTAATCGGCCGATTTTCTTACTGGTGCATCCCTTGTTTGTAACATTACATAAACTAAACAGGAAAACTCTTGATAGTACTTGAAAAATAATTGAATTTTTATGAATTAAAAAACATAAATTACTATTCAAAAATAAGTTTGTATTTTCTTCTTGGTTATTTTTACTATAAGTTCTCCAGATAAAATTATGTATATTTAAAATCTGTTTATAAACATAATAATAATCCCTACTCAACAACAACTACTGTCAAACATCATATGAATAAAATTATGCAACAGAATAGAACACACTTTAAGCAAATTGTAATTCAATTCAAGTTCACAACAGTCTCAATAAGGATGTGAGAAAACAAGTATAGCACTAAGTTTACATCTTTACAAATATCAACTTTGATCTTTTGTTAAAGTTAATTTTTATTAAATTTATACTTACAGTTAATTTAAACAAATTATAAAATGAGTATACATTTAATCAAAATAAATAAAACTTATCATTGTCTTCATCCATTCAAGATATAATCTTGATAATTAAGTTAAAGTAATCTTGAGATTAAAATTCAGGTTTTGTGATGAAGAAAATTTTTAAAAGACCCCAGTTGAAAAAGTTCTTTGTCAGAAAGGGAAATAACCATATTTTAAAATACTTCGTGAAAAAAAATCAATTTATTTGGAGAATGCTTTAGTAAGTAAAAAGACATATATGCTATTAATGAATCTATAGTGTGAAATTCGATTCAATCACTAATAATTAGTTGATTCATGTTTCCTTCCATTTCAGATGGAAACGCTGAAGCAATTATTAATGTTAACTACAACCCTTACAGGTTTGCATAATTGCATAACAGAATTGCAGTTTAAAACTTTTAATACACTAATAAATAGCAAAAATTAGCCATAGCACAAATAATAAAAATCACAAAAAGCAATTTAAGATTTATACAGTACACTTCTGCACCTCAGTAAAGGGATTTTTTTTTTTTTTTTTTTTTTTTTTTTGTACAAATGCTGTTAATCACAAGATTCCTTCACAGAGCACTTTAATCAACTATTCCTTAGTTTGAGAATGCCAACTTAAGATTACCATGCGGAGAGAGATAGGATCACAGTGCATACTCAATACAAGAAATTTGTTGTCCAAAAAACAACTACATTGCATGAATCAAACGGATCATAATAATCAAACAATAATGACTACATGCAATGGGAAAATTTATTTATGCAGCAAATTTATTCTTATAACATAGTTTAAAGAAGTTTTTAATGTCTGCAGTAACTATGAAAAATATGTAGCAGTTGGCACGTATAATGCTCGTGAATAAAAATTTTGCATGTTTAGCTATTTAAATGTACAACAACCCCTCAAAATTTGCAGTATTAGCCTCAGGGATTTCTGATCATTCAAACATAAGAAAAAGAAGCAAAATTAACTTTCATGAGTAGATATCTCAGTTTATTTGTGAGCATTTGTACTTTTAGTTTACACATTCTGCCTTTTTTGAAAAAGAAATAAAACTTGAGATTTCTAGCTGTTGTAGCCAAAATTTTCTTTTTTATTAAAAACTTTATTTAATGACTTCTAGAACTTGTTATTACGATTATTGCCTAATTGCTCAGAATTTCCACATTTTCAATATGCAGGAGAAAACTGTGATAAAACTGCTGACAAGATTTCGAAACAGCAAGAATATCGAATTCATAAGATTAACAATGATCAATCATTGGAGTAACTATAAACAAAACTTAAGATCTAGCAGAAAATAAAACTAATAATAAATGAATTTTCTTTAAACGATAACTTTTTACACATAGAGAGAAACAATAAGCACATTTATTTTATAAGGATTTCAAAAATTATGCTTCGCAATCTAACCAGTTTTTAGCTGAAGAAAACCTTGGCAATATTTTACAGGAGCTTAACTGTTATGAATGTTAATGGTTTTCTGCAAGCAAAATTTATTTTATACATATGTAAGTAAACTTACCAGTATGGAGTACCTATGAAAGATTTCCGCTTACTAATGGTTGCAGTTATCTGTGCTGAAACTCCAAAATCAGCTAATATCAAAAGAAAGAAAACATACTTCAGCTTTGGCAAAATCAATGCAGCAATCTAAATAAATATTATTTACTCTACAATAGTTCACTACATTATTAGACCAAAGTGGATTATTACATTTATGCTCCCAAACATGGCTATACAAGTGGCATTTATTCAGTTAATTATTAAGTATGTATTATATGATTAAAATTAAACAACTTAAATCAATGACTTTCATTGGGATTTGATTAAGTAAGGGAAAAATAATTTAAAATTATAGGAAAAATTAAATTCTGTGACCTTTATGACCTGAGATCTATTATTTTGTAGCACGCTATCAGCCCAACGTTTAACCACTTCCTGAAATCATGAAGCTTAAGTTGGAAAAAAAAATCAATTATGCGCTACTTTCTCTTGTCAGCTTTAAATTGCAGTTAAACTTCACTTGTCAACTTAAACACTGCAGTGTGGGGTAATTCTGTAGGGGAAATGGAAAAGGATGAAAGTGCCAAAAAATCAAAAATCGACTTTTTGCATGGAATGTGTTGTAAACGACATTGCCAAAAACCTGAATAAAGTCCTAAGTGCAAGAAAAATTCCTACTAGTTTCTAGAGCAGTCACAAGGAACAGCATCATGAAAGTGCCCGCTGGCCGTCAGTGGGAAAGGCTGAAAGTGCCACCAGCCATGATGAATGTGCCCTTTTCTACCGGTAAGCAACATTCATCCTTTACGTGTAATGAGCGCTGGACTTCCAGCCTTTTAACTAACAAGTTATGGCAGCTTTCCCAAAAAAAGATATGATGGCACTTTCAGCTTTTCACATGCAAAATCAAGTTATATATGTACAATTTTTAAAAAAAGCTTGAAAAACAATAATAAAAACATATTTTGTATTTTTAATGAATTTTATATATTTTTAAAGGATAAAGTAAAGTTTTAGGAAGTTTTTAATGAATACTGAAAATGTGGCACTTTCAGTCTTCTCCGTTTTCATTACACAATTTAGCATAGATATTTCTTAAAACTGTATTATAATGATGTCCGAACAATAACTCATAGTAGCACACTTCAAACTAATTAGATATATTTATAAGTCCTTTCTTTATATGTGGTTTAAAAAAAACATTTAGATGAGTCTAAGAATAGTGCATACCACCATAGTACAATATAACTACAGCACTTTAATTTTATCATATGAGACTAGAAAGAATTTTATTTTAAGCAGAAGTATAGACTATTTAAACTGAAAAACTTAATAGAAAATAAATAAGGATCTTAAAGAATCCCAAGTAGATAGATATCCCTGAGATTCATCAGCGGAAAAACACAAAACTCATTTGGTTAAATTTTTATGCTTTGTTAAAAAATGAAGAATTTATGAGTTATGAAACAAAGAAACCCTAGTGGAGATCTCAAGGGTTTTTGTGTCAATCACATATTTATGAAAGGCAACAAATATGTCATTTTGTTGCCTCTCGAGGTTTGCAAATACATACGTGCCAACTTCTGACAGAAAATACAGTAGATTTCACCAGATCACTTACAAACGACATAATTCACTTTAAGATTATGATATTATGCTTTTCAATAACATGATCGTTAGATTTAAGCTAATTAGTAAGTAGAAGATATAAAAATACAAAATTTGAAAGAATTACTAATGCATTTGCTTAAATTTAGTACATGCCACGTCAAAGAAAGTAGCAACAATTAAACGAAAATTATGAATAAAAAATAAAGTTAAAATAAAAAATAAAGAGTCAAAAAAATACAGAATAAAATTAGTGGATAAATAGTAATATGTATTAAAATAGCTTCCAACTTTCAATATAATTGAAATATTTACAAGATGTAGAAGGATTGAAATCTAAATCCCTAGATGCAATTTTCAGCAAAGCACGTGCTTGGTTGAACGTGTAGGAGTAGAAAGTTTCAAAAAATAAACCATAGTAAAACGGGCGCCATCTATTGAGATTGAAAGTGAAACTTTTGATGACTGATTGAAAACACATTCTTAAATTTGAGCTTTCTCGTTGAGTTAAAAAAATTAACTAATAAAATGGGAGAAAACGGTAAAACACAGGAAACCAGTAGATTAGGGTAAAAAACGGGAGTCTCCCATTAAAAAGAGTTGAAATGACACGTAGGCAAATATGTCATTATCACACTTATGAATTATGCTGCAAGCAATAGCCAACAAAAATTGCCTCTGTTTCAAATGTCACATTTTGCAAGGAGGATTTGACTATACAAGAAACAGGATATTTTTAAAGACGAATAGTGATTCAATTTGAATTCTGCTGATAACTCTTAGAGATACACAGGTATCACACACACACATATCAATCTTGCTTATGATTTGAAGAAATTATCATCACTAATGCTCTTGATGAAATGGGAATCATTTGAGATAATTTGGTGTCATTGTCAGGAGTTAAATAATACCAGACACTACTCAGCATAACGCCCTGACTTTTAGAAAGCTAGCACACCTATAACTATGAGGATATCCAATACATTTTGCAATTTCTTTACATGAGTTGGCACCTAATCATTAAATAGTGATTTAACTTTTTGAAAATTTGTCAAGCCCTGTTCACTGTATGCACTACCCACTCTAATATAGATTCAATATCATGTAAACATAACTGTGTATTTGTAACATCTTTCAAGTACATCTTCCCTCCAATTACAGGGGTCCTAAAGGACATTGAATATATTTAAAAATTGAATATGTGTGGAATCACCTAAATAAACAGGAGGAACAGCGTAAGACTTTGGTCAAAAAGCAGGTATGCTTATAACAGCAACTGTAGAATGAAGTGCACAGCAATATCATTAGAAACATGCAGATTATAATATGCAATTAGTGCATAATGAATTCATAATATATATAGCTCAATGAGGTATTAAGCCCCGCATTTAACTGACATTTGCTAAAATGAATGAACCTCATGCTTTTCTTTCATTACCATTAATACTTTTAATGCTTCAAACATTGATATAGAAGTGGTTCTCATGTAAGCTGAAATCTACTGAATATTTTCTTCATATTTTAAATTTTCATGAATTGGATGACAGAGTATTATTTCATGAAACAATATAGAGACTTAATCATTTAAAAAAACTACTGAACAAACACAAAGAATGAATCGAAGGCGAATGCCTTCGGTCTCTAAAATTTTAAAACTGTTTACAATTCACAATAAATAAAAAAATAAATAAAATTTCAAAATCGTTTTCCACAATTTCCTTCAAATAGATAAAATTTTAAAATTAAACAGTTAAAGATGCAACATAGTAGTTGAAGAACCAAAACTGAGCTACATATTTATAATTTTAAGTTCGTTCCTTTTTTTTTTTTTTTTTGCAAAAAAAGACTGCTTGTGAAAATAAAATAACAATTATCTTTTGAACATTTTACAAGCACTTCATTGTTATACAATACCTTAATAAAATGCTAAAGGTAAAATTCTAAAGATATAAACAAAATTAAAAAAATAATTACCTAACTTAATATCTCCATTTTCAGTAAGGAGTATATTTGCTCCTTTAATATCTCTATGCATTTTTCCCATTGAATGTAGATAGCCTAATCCTTTCAATGTTTCCCGACAAACATATGCTATTTGTAATTCAGCCAGTGGTCCTGTAACTGAAAAGAAAAGAAAAAAAGCTATCATTTAGTTAAGCTATCATAAGTTAATCACTTTTAGTGGAAATGAAAAAGTTGAATGTAGAATGAACTCTTAACCAAAAAAACTATAAAAATTATCAAACATGAAATACTTTTATTATATGTTGGAAACAATTTTAAAATGCTACAACCACGAAGGAAAAGCAAAATTAAAACAAACATAGAAAGTTTTAGAAAGCATTTCTACAGTAAACAAAGAGATTTTTCAACACAAAAGGTTATGAAATAAGATAATTTACTTTTCAAAAATTTTCAAGTTAAAATAGGTATATTGCAAAACCAAAAGAAGAAAAAAGAAAGAAAGAAACTACAATAATAAAGCAACAAAAATGATAAAAATAATAATAAATAATTATACAAATACAGTCGAACCCCTCTATAGCGAACCCGGGATATAGCGATCCCCCGGTTGTAGCGAACTTTTTATTTGGTCCGAACTGAAACCCTATGTCATTAATACAATTTCATACGCTTATAGCGATCCAGAAACGCGGGAAAATCGGCTATAGCGATCCTAAAATAACTGGAAATTTCAAGTTTTTCTTTGCACGTGTCCCAGTGACATTCTTTAGCAATTGTTCTCTCAGCAAACACGACACCACCTTCTACAATGGTTACCCCTTCTTCTTGGAAATGACCAGAGTTCGAACCACATTCCTCCTTTATTGTTCCTTTGAAGAGCAGCTGCTTCTTCGAGAGAGGGGGAGGGGCGATCCGGTTTTCAAGCTCCCTCAATTTTTAACTGGTTCTCTGGTCGAAGGACAAGATTATTGTCACTCGTGTTGCTCTCATTTTCAGTTTCCTGTCCGTTGTGGATAATCGCATCATGGCTAACAAATGAAAAGCATTCTCTGTGGAGGAAAAGGTGCAGTTTATCAGAAAATTAGAAAGTGGGGAAACTCAATCCTCACTTTGTAACAAATTTTCCCTCTCAAAGTCAACTGTTGCCACCATATGGAAGAATCGGGGGGCCATAGTTTCTGCATATGAAAGAAACATTAACGGGTGCAAGAAGTTGCGAAAGACAGAAAGGTAAAATGTGGACGAAGCGTTTTTCAAATGGTTCACTCTACAGAGGAGCAGAAATCTGCCTATTACAGGAGCCAGAAAAAAATTGAAGAGATGTATATAAAATCTAAAAGTTTTCAACCTAAAATAACGTCTTTTTTTCATAATGCAGATAAATAAAAAGAGGTAAAATTTAATTTGTTTATTATTGAGTACAACATAGTTACTATTTATTTTTCATTCTTCATTTTATTACCTTAACTACAAATGAAATCATTGTGCAATTGTGATGTTTATTTTTGTATTGTACAACCGAATTTCGCCTTTTTTTTGGAAAATCGGATGTAGCGAACCCCTGGTTATTGCGATCTCTCAATTCGGTCCGTTGAGGGTTCGTTATAGCGGGGTTTGACTGTAGTACTTTTTTATGAAATTTGTCTTTTAAAACATGAAGCAGCAAAAGCAAATATTTATCAAATTATGCATAAAAATGAAATACAAAATTATACAAAATAGATATTCAAAAAGAGAAAAGGAAGAGAACACTTAAATCAGGGAATGTTTCAAAAACATGTTCCACAATATATATATATATATATATATATATATAATTAGAAGCATAAAACTTAGTGAAAAATTCACTTAAATATATATTGCAAAACCAAAAGAAGAAAAAAGAAAGAAAGAAACTACAATAATAAAGCAACAAAAATGATAAAAATAATAATAAATAATTATACAAATAGTACTTTTTTATGAAATTTGTCTTTTAAAACATGAAGCAGCAAAAGCAAATATTTATCAAATTATGCATAAAAATGAAATACAAAATTATACAAAATAGATATTCAAAAAGAGAAAAGGAAGAGAACACTTAAATCAGGGAATGTTTCGAAAACATGTTCCACAATATATATATATATATATATATATATATATATATATATATATATAATTAGAAGCATAAAACTTAGCGAAAAATTCACTTAAATATATATATATATATATATATATATATATATACAGTACAGAACCTTTTATAAGGGAACCAAAATACCGGGAAACCAGAAAACCGGCAACATTTTGTCGATTTTTCCGCCAGTTTAAAATACGCATTTTCGGCAATTTCTAAAAAATGAAGAGCTTTTTTTTTGTTTTTCTTTTGAAATACCTAAACGAATATGAACGGTTTCTTCATAAATACCATATAAGTGGCATATAGCTCAGAAATTTTTAATATTGTAATATCTATAAGCACTTCTGGATCGTTTTCTCTTCAGGATGCATTTATTTGTTATAGTAACTTGGGTTTTATAAACAATTGGCAAATATCGCTTCGTAGCCATCTAGAAAAACGGGAAATTCAGTTATCCGGGCTAGTTGTGGTCCCAAACATCCCGGATAATTAGTTCTCTACTATATATATATATAAAAGAGAAAATAATAGCTCATGAAGAGTAACTGTGCATAAATTGGAGTAACAGAAATAAATACACTGCTTGACATTTAAAATGCAACACCAAGAAGGAGTGGTCAGAAATTCATGCAAATTTTACCGTAGACGCACGTCACTGAGTTATGCAAATGATATGAAATACGCAGCTCTCCGACGCACGTGAAGTAAGATATAAGAGAATGAAGTTGAAAAGTGGGCTATGTTCATGTTGGTTTTTCTGCCAGACTAATTATGGGAGAAATTTGGTTTTTGTCTCGAAGGATACGTGTGATAGGAAGAAATGCCACGCCGTCCTCAACGAAGACACTTCCAGCATATAGACGACTTTACAAGGGGTATGGTGATCGGACTGAGAAGGGGAGGTTGGTCCATACGTCACATTGCAGCTGATACCCATATGGATGCAAGCACTGTGCATCGGCTGTGTCGGAGATGGTTGGAAAGAGGAAATGTAGCCACATTGAGGGGTGCAGGTGCAGCCAGAGTGACGTCAGACCGCTTGGATCGACGGTTTCACCGACAAGCTGTGGCGGACCCGCAAGTCACTTGTACGTTGATTCTGCAGCACGTGCAAGGTACCCTGGATGTTCCTGTGTCGACCAGAACCAGTTCCCGTCGACTGGTTGCACGTGGCCTGCAATCACGGCGCCCGCTAAGAAGACTGCCATTGACCTCACAGCACAGACTCCAACGTTTGGAATGGTGCCGGAACAGAGCGACGTGGATGGCAGAATGGCAAACCATAGTGTTCTCAGATGAATCCCGCTTCTGTTTGTCCAGCGATAGTCATCGCATACGTGTGTGGCATCGACATGGAGAAAGATCGAATCCGGCAGTAACTGTGGAACGCCCCACAGCGCGACAACGTGGCATAATGGTTTAGGGCGCTATTGCATACAATTCCGTATCACCTCTAGTTGGTATTCGGGGCACTATGACGGCCCAACGATATGTAGATAATGTACTGCGGCCGGTGACAATCCCCTACCTTCAGGGTCTGCCAAATGCAATTTTTCAAATGAATGAAGTGAACCATGAATGAAGTGAAAAGGGGGCGCTCCCAAGGCAGCGCAAGCACTGCGACCACAGGTCTATTGTACTATCCCCATTAGAACCCTACAAGAGCCCAATAGCTGAAATAAACTTAAGCAGATGTCTAACAGGAATGCTAGACAGTTCATAAGGATCTAAACAATGGTACCCCAAATGTTCAAATCTGTAGGCAGAATAAAAATCACATTCACGCAGAACATGACCAGAACTTTCATCTGCCTCAAGGCAGCCTCTACAAGCTGGGTCATCAGTGATACCCAACAGGTTTAGGTGTCTATTAAGAGTACAGTGTCCGGTGAGAAGTCCAATAGACATCTTAATCTCTTTTCTGCTCAAACTAAGTAGCTCCCTGGACCTCAGCCAGGGTTGACGTTGGTTGAGAGCTTTAGCTTGTCTCTGTGAGTCAGACTGAAGCCACCTGGCATATGAGTCATTCATAAGCAGGTTTCTTATAGTATTCCTGACTTTGTTATAGGGCAACCCAATAGCAGGTTCAGGACCTACAAAAGGCATGTTGGAGCCTAATTTGGCAAGCTGATCAGCAGCTTCGTTTCCATCAATGTTACGGTGGCCAGGGACCCAGTAGAGTGTAATTCCAGGCCACCATACTCTCCTGACTTGTCACCAATCGAACATGTGTGGGACGTGATTGGAAGCCGTTTGCAGAACCTGTCACTGCCTCGTTCAGAGGACGAACTGTGACACCATCCGCAGGCTTATTGACTCCATGCCTAGACGTGTTTCTTCATGCATCGCTGTCCGCAGAGGTCCTACTTCTTACTGAGCCGGCGTTGCCCTCGCTCTAAATTTTGCTTATTTATTTTGAAATAAATATCACTTATTGTTCCATGCTGTCTCTGTCTTCTTACCAAATTTCATCAATTTCTGACCACTCCTTCTTGGTGTTGCATTTTCAATGTCGAGCAGTGTATAACAACAATGAGAAACATCAGAAAAAACATTTAAAACTACGTGAAATGTAAAACGAACATGTAAAACATCAACATGGGTAATGTGTTGCTTAATCTTCAGAGGGCAGGAGCAGCATATAGATTTTTTAGATTCAGCTTTGCAGGTTTCATGAGTGTTTGTTTGAAATAAGTCAGCAGTGATTAATAAACTTAATTAGCTTTTGCTGTTTAATCTTTGAAAGAGTAAGAATTTTGAAAGTATAAAATTTATGCCACAAATTTAATTTACAATGTTTGTACTGAATTTGAATTTAAAATTTAAAATTTAAAATGCTGACAAATTGCAATCCAATGCACCCTGCCCTTTGTTGCCCCCCTTGCAATTTGTCAGCATTTTAAATTTTAAATTCAAATTCAGTACAAACATTGTAAAGTAAATTTGTGGCATAAATTTTATACTTTCAAAATTCTTACTCTTTCAAAGATTAAAAAGCAAAAGCTAATTAAGTTTATTAATCACTGCTGACTTATTTCAAACAAACACTCATGAAACCTGCAAAGCTGAATCTAAAAAATCTACATGCTGCTCCTGCCCTCTGAAGATTAAGCAGCACATTACCCATGTTTTACATGTTCGTTTTACATTTCATGTAGTTTTAAATGTTTTTTCTGATGTTTCTCATTGTTGTTATATTTATTTCTGTTACTCCAATTTATGCACAGTTACTCTTCATGAGCTATTATTTTCTCTTTTTTATATTCATATTTGCAATTGATTTTTAGCTGCAATAAATGCGCTAGTTAATTTGCAGAACTTAAACTGTTAATCTTGATTATATATATATATATATATATCAGTATTGTAAGAAGAAAGACGAAGAGACCACAGCAAAATCCCATAGATGTGCAAAGCAGCTAAACTGAAAAGCCAAGCATATAATAATACAAACAGATAGTAAAATGAAATAGAAAATGTCATAATAGGAGAAATGAAAGGAGAAAGATTGAATCCAGAGCTCATCAGCCATGGGGGATTCAAGAGTGGTCGAAAGACCAAAAAATTTAAATATAAACTATAAAGAGGATGTTTAAGTTCAAAATATGCAGTCTTCAGATCTTCATTGGGCAAAAACAGCACCAATGCGAGTCTTCAAACTGTACATAAGAACAAAAACCTAAAACTAAAAGCAGGGGTTTCGCCTCGACTGATTAGGAATAAAATTCACAAAAATCAGCCACTCAGTGGGATAGCCACCCACAGCACCCTGATTTTTGGGAATTTTATTCCTAATCAGTCAAGGCGAAACCCCTGCTTTTAGTTTTAGGTTTTAGTTCTTATGTACAGTTTGCAAACTGGCATTTGTGCTGTTTTTGCCCAATGAAGATCGGCAGACTGCATATTTTGAACTTAAACATCCTCTTTATAGTTTATATTTAGATTTTTTGGTCTTTCGACCCTTCTTGAATCCCCCACGGCTGATGAGCTCTGGATTCAACCTTTCTCCTTTCATTTCTCCCATTATGCCATTTTCTATTTCATTTTACTATTTGTTTGTATTATTATTATATATATATATAGATATATAGAATACTTGTCCAACAGAAAAATATTTAGGGAACACGGAACACTTCCAGAAAAATGCTATCAATGAAGCTGTAACATTAAGGTTTACAAAAATGACACAAGTTAGTTGATCTTGAAATTAAAAATTTATTACAAGCAAATATCAAACAGCTTGTTGCAGCATCCTTTTGGCTCGCCCTTAGGGAAAATATTTTTTTTCCTTAATTTCATGGCGCTGAACAACTTGATAATTGACTTTTTTCTATATGTCTTACTGTTTCTGAGACAAGAGCACAAACTCTAAATTTTGCCACTGGTAGCGCAGTAAGTGGCTACAATTTACAGCACATGGCAACTTTATCATATGGAAAATTAACTTTATAACCATAGCTCTTGCCGCTCAAAAATGATTGGGATGACAACATATTTTCAGGGGTACCTTGTGTATATATATTTTTTTAACAAATATACTTTTAGGACTAAAAATAAATGAATAAAAAAATCACTTACGGTGATATATATCTTGCAAAGAACCACCACCACAATACTCCATACATATCCAAAGCTTTTCTCTCCTGATAAAAAGTAGTAAAAAAATTGTGAGCAATGTTCTCATAAAAATTTTAAAAGCTTTTTACAATTTTTCAAACATTATGTGTCATACTCCAATATTTTTTACATGAATAATCACAACATAAGTACATATTTAAACAATTTTTTTTCAAAAGCACACTGAAACAACTTTATTTATTATAAATTACATTGAATGTTTTAAAATTATTAAGGCTCGACTGATGGCAGTTTTTGGCCGATGGGCCGATACCGTTTGTTCTAAGTTGGCCGATGGGCAATAGCAAAAAAAATCAAACAATTAGAAAAATAAATGTTTATAAAAGATTTGAAGTGTCATATATTCATTTCATTCTACTTTTATTTCTACGAATACAGGATAATCGTATTCATCAAGATAAAGTCATTCAGATTTTGACCTAAATTTCTATTTTACTACTACTTGATTCAGTGTTCACAAAATTTCCCTGCACATACTTATCACTTAAAATACTAACTTTAAATTTCATGTAATACTTTAATTTAAAAATGTAAGTAAAATGAAAAATAAAAACCCACACATTTATGTATTTTCTAAATTTGAGCATTTTTTTACACAAAAGTAAACAAAGACAATTTTAAATACTAATTATGTGCTAGTAGTATATTTTATTTATTTTTTTTATTGTTTTCAATGTATTCAATTTCGTAAAAGTATTGTATTTTTATTCCCATAAAGTAAAAGGCGGAACTCATGAATAAATTTACTGTATGTAAGCACTAAGCAGAACACTGAAAGTCTTTGCAGCAACTTTTTCGATTTGTTCGATGATTCGACAGTCATAACAAGATCTCAAGCTGTGGATCACATGATACAGGCGACAACCGACACGCAAACTTCCTCTGTGTAAAGTACACTTGTCCAGTTTCGGTTTTGATTCATGAAAAGTGCAAACACACTTTCACTTTTAAGAATAATAAAAATGCACGGGAAAAGCAGGAAATGAAGTAAATTAGAAAGATTTTTAAGCACCTCAAATATTTTTTCAATGCTTATTTTAAGCATTCTAAGAACTCTTATCTCTTGATATTTTTTTGCAGTCATTGCATGTCATCACCTTTTCAGTTCCCTCAACAGGACTATAGAAACTGTAAATTAGATCTTCATTAAATGCATCCTTTTCTTTTTTTCCAGGAAGTTGTAGGTTCGCCAGTGTCTGATTCACTGCTGCCTGATATCTAAAGTTTCCATGGTGCTGTTTTGGTAATATTAAGCACTAAAGTCAAAATAATACCACAGAAAGCAAAGAGCTAACACGAGCGGTCTGAATTTCTTTCAGTACTTACGTTTTGTGATGTGACAACCATTTTGGCAACAATTTGCGTCGCCGTGCTGTTCGTTGATGATTAGTGATGGTTAAAATATGAAATATAATACATTTAATACATCAGTAGCAAACTAATGTATTAAAAAAAAATAATTTATTGTTATTTAAATGTAAAATTTATTTAATGTATTTAAAGAGCTTTGATACATTTTCACAAATGGTAAAATGCAAAAAGCTTTACTTATAAAACTTTATAAGTTGTCAATACAATGATAATGAGATTGCCAATTTGGAGAAAACACTTGGATATGGTCACTTGATAAAACATAGAGTGCACCATTGAAGTTTTTAGGGGCATAAATTTTTAGGCAGGTTTATCTCTTTTTTTTTCGAGGGGGGGGGATGTTCCGTAGCATTTGAAGAAGGTGTGCCATCGCCTTTGGGGGAGGGGAGGATGTGGGCAAGCTTATGCATACATATGAATACTTTTAAGTTTCATGGTCAAGAAATATCAGCATAAGTCAATGAGAAAAGTTTTATTTATTTATTTTTTTTTTTTCGCTTTGAACACAAGGTTGCCTCCACCCCCAAGAGCAAAGTCGAAACACAAATCCAAATACCACAGAGACCAAAATAAAAGCTAAAAAAACGCAAATAAGGCCCCCCCCCCTCCCCCACACCAACTGTTAAAAATTAGACGGGCAAGTATAGAGCATAACCCTCCTGGATGGGCACTACTGCTTAAACGAATATGATTTAAAGGGCAAATCGCAACAGCTTCAATATTCAATTTAGGACTGGACAATTTAACACAATAATGAATTTCAGAAAAGAAAAATGAAAACAATGATCTTAACACATAACAGAGAAACCAGATAGGGGCCCCTCCTCCAAATTTTACAGCATAGATCCCTTCTTCTCTAGAAATAAATGTGTTTGCCAAATTCATCTGGCTAACATCTGTTTAAAAAAAAAGAAAAAAAAGGCTTTCATTCACATACACACGAAACAAAGAAAAGAAATTAATTCCCCCATTCAGAGGTTTTATTGTAATTCTAAAAACTCATCAAAGAGATCACTCGGAAAATGTCTGCTGTGTTGTGAAAATTTCGGTATTTGACCAATTCGGAAAATTCCAAAAATCAGAACTGTTTGTCCCGTTTGCTGCACGATTTCATGCCACATGGTGAACGTACTATTAATTGTGAAGATAAAAATAGAGAAGGTAAAATTCCCCCTTAAGAATATTTTTTTAAACATCGGCCATACATCGGCATTTAGATGTTTTCGAGGCCAATGGGCCGATGTTTTTCCCAAGTTAGCATCAGCGGCCGATGCCCGATGGAAATTTTTTTTCTCAATCGGCGCCGATGCATCGGTCGAGCCTTAAAAATTATACACAGAAAATATTTCTAATTTTCATTTGTATATCAAGTTTGCATTCCAAATAATTAATGTTGTCAAAGGAACATTTGAAAAATATTTTTGGTAATTCTCAGCATTTATGAATGAGATCCATTGTATGTGTTAGTGCTTTCACATTAGCTCGAGTCTCCTAGTATTGAATGTTTAACTCATTGAGGGAAAGTGCTAAATAGGGAAATTTTTAGAAAAAACTAAGGTTTCCGTTGAAGAAAAACAAGAAAAAAATCTTTATAAAATCTCTCATTATCTGTACATTATTTTAACAATCCAAAACTCTTAGCTGCTAAAAAGTAAAATAAAAATGGTTTTTGTAATGAAAACAGAGTGACAAGCAATCCCAAAGTGCATGTCTGCAATCAGGCAGTCATTGCTTGAATAGTAGAATTTGATGATTGGTAAGTGCTAAAAAAATGCTGCATCTTATCCCTTTTACTGAAAAAGGAAGAAGAAAAATAGTGTGCATACTATTAAATAAATAGATAATAAAAATTTCAACATGTCCTGAATTCAATTCCCAAATTTGAATTGAATTTTGCTTACAAAACAAAACTTACCATTTTTTTATTTCATTTATTTATTTATTTTTTCTTATTTTTCTTTAAAATCTTGCTTGAGTTAAGAAAAAAAGAAAAAATATTATGTTACATCTATATTGTATTTTGATTTAACATTAATTAAAGAACATCAATATTATTCTACCAGTTTCAGAGTTAAATTATTACCTCAAATAGCTTCCGAAGTAGGCTACAATGTTTGGATGCCTGCAACCCTTCATCATGAGTATTTCTTGCTGAATTATAGCAAAGTCATCCCCTGATTGATTAAAAAAGAGAAGAAACCACAATTAATTTTCTTCAAAAAATCCATGTAAGCATTACAGGGGTTTAAAAGTAACAAAATATAAGCACACAAAAACACAAAAGGTCACTTGGAAACATGATTGATTGAGCAGGAAACATAAATATAGTGATTGAATTACATTGTATTTATGTTTAACTTTTGTACACACAGGGTCTAGTGATCCAAAATGTCAGTATTTTCAGGATGACGTTTTAAAATTTTCCAGCATAATATAGCAAACAAAATGGTATAAAAAAGTATGATTTAAGAACTCAATTTATTAATACAACTGATATTTCCTCATTTTTATACATGTATTTTAGGTTCATCTAGAATATTAATACTGTACTAGTCAAATCCCATTTTAATGAAGTTTGTTAGAGCCAAAATCTCGTTTTAGCCTTTAGTAATCCCCAACTCAAATTATACAGGAACAATGTCCCTATTCATAATATTATGACACAAAATTTATTAGAGTGAAATGATTTCGCTGGTCTCATTGAATATCGTTAAAAGAGATTTGACAATATAAACTGCATTTTGGTTATGTGCATACTATTTAGTTGAATTACTATGCAGCCAGTACAGAACAGTTTACATTTACATGTATTCATTTAAGATTTTCCGTTTACCCCTAACAGCTCTAAATTTGACAAAATATTTTCCATTATTTTTTTAACACAACATTAAATGAAAAATAGCACAACAATTGTGAAGAGGTAAACTGCAGTAATACTGAATTTTTTAGAACTTGAATTCAAATCACTTTCAATACGATCTTCTTTTTGCTGGTCAAAACCATAATATCTGTGCACAAGGGATTCTTCTCAGGAAAGTAGTTAGGCTTAAAAATTTCACTTGAATCAAAATAACAAAAAATACAAAAAAATTAGCTTTTATAGTCTGAATATATATCTAACTATTATAATACAGTAACATTCCAAGCAAAAAATTTAAAAATAGAATAATTATTGTCATCAAATCCAATCAAAATACCTCAGCTGTTTTTGCGGGAAGAACCTTCTACATTATATGTTTTACTGTTCCAATCATGTCACATGCTCAGCTTGCAAAAATGGAAAAATCAAGTACTTTCCACACGTAAAAGATAAATACAACGTTAAAAAAGCACAAATGCACAGGGATACTACAGACACATGTTTCAGCGTGACAAGGAACGCCTTTTTCAATTCAAAAAAAGTTAACTTATGGATGCACAGACATCCGACAAAAGGATGTCTGTGCTTTTGTGTGTCAAAAGGATGTGTGGCTTTTGTCGTATGTCCATGTGTCCATAAGCTTACAATTTTTTTGCATTGAAAAAGACATTCCTTGAAACGTTGAAACACGTGTTTGCAGTATCATTGCGCACTTGTGGTTTTTAACGCTGTATTTATCTTTTGCATGTACTCAATGGAGATATGTTTTGTAATTCACGAAAATATATCAGCAGTAGAATGCAATAAAATATCCATAAAGAATTCAGTTCCCAATGAAAATACTAGCACTAAATCCAACTCTGAGAAATGATTAACATTTATCTATTAGTAGCAAAATAAAGGAAATGGAATTTTTAGTTCAGAGAAAGAACTTAGAAATAGAAATACAAATAAAAAAAAAATAAAAAATACCATAGAATCTGAAGTAGTTTATTTTGATTATTAAAAATATAGGATATTAATTACACCAATTGACCAATTATTATTCTAGCCACACAGTATACATTGTGTATTACAAATGTATTTGAATGATTTAAAAGAAAGTTCAAAAAATTTGAATTTTTCCAAAAACTATGATTTTCAAATGATTTAAATCATGAATAAAATCACCAATCAAAATCACTTGATTTAAATTACCGAATCCTACAAAATACACATTATAAAATTATATTAAGCTAAAACTCTGAAGTAAATTTGAAGCGACAAAAAAACTTCAGTGAACAATGAATAATTGTCCAGAATGATTATGAGCATACCAGGTTCCAATTTGATGACTTTGACAGCTGATAATTCACCGGTACTAATTCTTCGTGCCTAGAAAATAAAATAGTTTGTAAATCTAAATAGGAAAGCTAAAAACAAAACAATGCAACAAATATAGAATAAGAAAGGATTTGTCAACAAGTATTAAGAATGCAATAATTTCGCTCTTATACACATGAGACGGAATTATGATGCAGTTTCATTACCTTACCACATAAAAAAATATTCTCTAAAAGAGCAATGAAGAACAATCAAGGGATTCACGTAGCCAGGACTCAAGTTAGAGGGGGACAAAAAGGGGCACCCCAATGGGAGGTTCATGGTACTTCCTGAAAAGTTCTTATCTGACAAAACGGGTGCCTACATAACAGGTCTGTTTGATAAGTTATTAACTTTTCTGAAGTACAAAAATACCAATAAAATTATTTGGGAAAAAGAAAAAAAAAACTCTAATCTGAACAGAAATTATTTTACATGGGATAAATCTCCTGCTAAACCATTGGAGAAATACCTGAGCCCCTTCCATTAAAAATTTTACATATGGGCACAAATGATGAAGTGTATTTTTGTTTTGGCTGCTTTTTAAAATGAAAACACCGTGGAACTTTTAAGAGCTCATATCTTGAGAAAGTATAGGAACATACTTGAATTACTGAGTTGTCTTTTGTGCACTACTTCTCGGCAGTCGCATAGATATGGGGGCGGGACAACCCCCCGCTTCCCCAATGCTGGTCCAAAAACGGCATAAATAAAGAAAAAAAACTGACAAAAATTCTACAAGAAAAAGTATTCTCCTGTGAATATCACAGCGTTACAGACTTCAACCCCCCCCCCCCCCCCGAACCATTAAAGATTGTCTTTTTTTTAGGAAATAAATGTCAAAAATTTCCAACAATTCCCAATGTGTAGAAAAATGATTTTTTCTATATATTAAGATATAAAATATTCATGAATTCGTATTGTACACTATATCCAATTAATACATATGTTATTCCTAATATTTCAGCTGTGTCATCTGTTAGTACTTTCACAACAATATTAAGTGGTTTTTCAAATAAAAACTTTCGACTACTCCATTTTTTTCCAATATTAATATTTTGCTACTGAAACAAAGGTAGTTTAATAATAAATATATAGCTACATATATAAAATAAATAAATCAACGAAGGTATAACTAAGAACTGTTGAATTATAGATCAACAAAATCAGACTAACAAAATTAATAAATATTGCTGAAAACAGTTGGATATTTTTTAAATAAACGTTCAAAAAAAAAATTACACAATTGTTTTTTTTTTCTTTTTGAATGACATTAAATAAGATTTTTCCATTTCATGCATTTTTAGTTAACTTACACAAGCTAGTCGTTTAGTAATACATTTTGGTGATTTGTTGCCAGAAGCTTTCTTTTTTCCTTTTTTTATAATTCATCTCAGCATAATGTTCCTTGGAGTAACTAGTCTCCATAAGTAGTTTGCTGAAATCATTTCTAAAGCTGAAACATTTTTATTTCACTAATTTTTCATAAAGAGACATTTAGACAAATCTTTACACAACTGTTTGCAGGTCTCCAATTTCCAAATCTTTCAAATTTTGTGTAAAATCAATCATTCCCTGAAGAAACTTCTGATCAGTTGGGTTTCAGATAGAATCGTGATAGCTAAAACTGCTTTTTATTATATGGCTTTTTTAAAATTATTTGTTTTATTTTTAGTTATATTTAGGTTTTTTTTTAATTATTTATTTATCTGTTTTTATTTTATTTATTTTTAAATTTGTTTAATATTTTTATTTATTTATTTATTTTTTGCAATTTACAAAAAGAGAGAAATTCTAAAAATCATTTGTTCTCAAAACAAAATTTCACACGTTTCTTTTTTCTTCCTCCACAAAATGTTGACTCAAAAATAAAACCTAGGTAACTGCTTTCCTATGACATGACTGCAAACAAAAAACAATGGAATCAAAACCAAAACTCAGTATCCTGGAAAACATTGGCTTAGATCCAAACTCGGAAGAGGTTAGTTACCTTCACAATGAATTTGATTCAATTTCATTAAAATCTTTTTTATGCATGCACAAAAAGAAAATCATAACATCCAATTTCTGGAAAAGAAGTGGAAGAGAAAGAAAATGAAAAAAAAGATTTAACCTTTTAAATAAATTAGAATGTTAAGTAATAATTATTTATACTTACTGGAAACAAATGAAGTCGACTTTTAAGTTAAACATTTAAATTAGGAAACAGAAATGCTCCCATATTTATAGTGAAAAAAAATAAATAAATATTAATTTAAATACATTTGTGAAGTTTGTATGAAATATCAAATTGAACTCATAATGAAATACCCAATTTAAAGCCCGATTTACTCACCTAATTTAAAACTTAAAAAAAAAAAAAGAACTGATACAATCGATACAAGATTGATACTATAAGATGGGCCTAAAGGATCATGATTCTGGGCCCTCAAATTTTAGAGACTAAAATTGAAAAAATTAGAGCCCTGAACATTTTGGCTAGTAAAATTATAGCTTACAACGGAGTTCAAAAATTTCAACATAAAGCAATTTTTAAAAATTAGTGTTTAAACTAATACACAAAAAGATATTATATATATATATATATATATATATATATATATATATATATATATATATATATATATATATATATATATATATATATATATAGGGTGTTCCAAGTTAACCTTCATGACCTCTATTTCTTCAACCGTTCGTCCTAGATGTATACTTCCATTTGCAAAATTGCTCGAAATGAGGAGGAGAGTTAAGATATGGAAAGTTTGAAGCAAAAAAATAAATTGGTTAAGAAATAAAAAAATTAACTTTTTATAGGGGCTCCGGCCCCCCAAACAATTTAGGGAAATAATCTCCATTGAAAAATAATACTAACACAAAAAAATGACATTTGTGCGATCAAAATCCATGGAGAAATGAAACATGAAACTTTATGACTTATACCACTTTACACTAACATTATTTTAAGTGATTTTGTGGGCCATATACATGCGAAATTCGCACCATTCAGAGTTCTTTAATAACAAAATATTCTTTATTTTCCTGAAATATATTTAACTGTAAAAGTTATTTAACATGGGAATTAAAATACGAAAAAAATTGAATAAGAAAGAATGAAAATGTCTTGCTGAATTCGCAATTATAAATTTACCGACTGTATAGTGAGTGCTTGAAATAACGTAATCCTTTCACTGCAGAGTAAAATCGGCTTAACTAGATGCATTTCGTCAAGGCTTGAAGTTACGATGTACAACGGAACAGTATGTAGAAATGGTGTTGCTTTACGGACAATGTAATCGCAATGTATATTATTTCTTAGATTCTACATATTTTGTGTGTTTAATATCTTTGTACAAAATTGTATAATAATTTACCTTGTCTTGTTATGTTTTGTAGTCTTGTATCATCTGCATTTATTTTTTAATACAATGAGAAGCGAATTTTTTTCTGACATGGACGAAACAAATTTCATTATCGTCCCTAATCTAAAAGCTCGTTATTCCCCTGGCAGGGTGAAAATTTTCTTTTGTCAATTTGTTTACGGGCCCTACGCATTTAAAACTCGAATATCTCCGCAAATTTTGATCGCACAAATGTCATTTTTTTGCGTTAGTATTATTTTTCAATGGAGATTCTTTCCCTAAATATAAGTTTGGGGACCCGGAGTCCTTATAAAAAGTTAGATTTCGTATTTTTTGACTGAATTATTTTTTCGCTTCAAACTTTCAATATGTTGACTCTCTACCTCATTTTGAGCAAATTTGCAATTGGAATATGCATCTAGGACGAACGGTTGAGGAATTAGAGGTCATGACAGTTGACTTGGAACACCCTGTATATCAGAGACGTGCCGTCTGGGTAGGCAAGGTAGGCAGTGCCTACTCATAAAGAAATTATACCAATTTTTTAATTTTTTTAAATGACATATAAAGCTCTGATTGGAAAACAAAAAGGCATTAAACAGCGAATATAGTAGAAAAAACACGGAAATTTTCATTTTTCTTCCTTAAAAAAGCATCCCCGACTACCGCTGCTTTTCGACCACTGTATCTATATCATGCATCGTCTCAGGGAGTGCATGTGCCCCGCACTTTTCTCCCCTCATGTTCGAAAAGCGGCGACGAAAGGCTGTCCAAAAAGTGCCTTTGTGGTTTCTTCTGTTCTCCGCCGAAACTTGACTGCGTCATGCGCAGAACCATACCTGTGGAATCTGTGACTTTTCTACGGTCTAGGACGTCTTGACGCCGTCTTTCGTACAGTACTGTTGAATACTTGCAGTTTGCTATCTCCATTTCGTGTTTTCTTTTTCATGAAATATAGTAATTTTCAAATGTTTTGTGTTTTTTGTATCCCGCTTTTTCGTAGGATTAAGTTGAAACTGTATCCAATATGGACATGAGATAGTTTATAAATTATATACATATATGCAGGCGAATATTCCTGCATATATGTATATAATTTATGTAATTAGTAAACATCTTTCATATTCACATTATTTTATTGCTTTTTACATTTCATGTGTTTTTAATGATATATTATTATTCCATAAATCTTCGCATCTGCCTACCCTAGGCATTCATTGACGGCACGTGCCTGCTGTATATATTGTTACAAATCTTGTAAATAGTTGTTGTTTTTCCTGCCTTGCATCATTTTCACTAGTTTTGGTTTTATCTGGCGACATGTTGCAAAAGTATCTGAAGATATCACTTTTATCACTTGTATACCGGCCCTGTAACGTTTTGTAGTTTTTACACTTGCCCTACATTTAATAAGCATGAAGACACTTTCGTGCTTCGTTGTATTATGGTGGGGTTTTCTTTTTATCACTAGAATTTTTTTGAATGGATTAATTAAGTTATGAATGAATCGGAACACTCCGGATTTTGCTAGAACATAGTAGAAATTTCCTTCCGAGTATAAATAGCTGGCCATGAACACAGTTAGTTGGTTGTTTTCAGATTTGATTTCTGGTGACTCGTTTTTATTCGCTTGGGCGAATGTTTGTTTTGCTTTTGTAATTTCGTAATTACTGTTCACGTTAGATACGTGGTGCTGAGTTACTGTTGAGAGTACAGTGTACTGTTTGCTACCTAATTGCTGGATGTTTAGCAATTGTTTCTAGCTCCTATTGTAAATAAGTGTACATACTTGTGAATAAATTTATAGTTACTTCATCAAGATTGGAATGCTCATTTAAGAAAGTTGAAGGTGCTACGGACTCGTTACAATATGTAGGTATGTATGTATGTATGTATGTATGTATAGACACTAAAACATTGGAAAGACAAACTAAAAACCAGTAGACTAGAAAGTAACCCTTTAAGTTTATTTTTTTCCAGAATTTAATCCAAAACATGTCACATTTTTAATTGCAATGTTTTGTTCATTTTACATTGGGGATTTGGGATTCTCTCCAAATAATTTGTAAAGTTGAAGCTTTAAAAATGTTTTTCGGATGACTTAAGGATGAACAAAGGGTGTCGGATGTTTTCCTTAGGGACTTCGAGTTATTGAGACTCGACTGTATTTAAGATGTTAATTTGCAACTTAAGAAAGTGTATCTTTCATTTTGGAATTAAAGTGAACATGTTTAGAATAATTTTCAATAATAATAATAATATATCGGTCATTTCAGCGAAAATGGTACAAATCAGTCCCAATACTTTAGAATTTCGGTAATCAATTTTAATATTTACCACCAATTAATTTTATTTTTTGATTTGTTCTCCATTTAGTTGTGTGTAATCTAGTATTACTTATTTGGGCATAAGGCATTTATAAATTACCCCAAAAAAAATTTCTTTAGCAGAAGAAGGAAAAAATTATCTGTCCCAGCTTTAAATTGCTAGTGCAATCTAAGATTAAGCTGAAATGCAACAACAAAATCAATTGGAATGCAAAGCATAAAAAATGCTTCTGACACCTTTTCTGCTGATTTTTATATGCAATAAACTCTCGGTTAACCGCAAGCGGATTATCTTGGAGGGTCTCGGGGTGAAAAAATTCTTCGTTAGCTTTATTCGTGTAGAGCAAAAATTTTCTTTTAAAATGCAGGTCTGAAATCCATTTGTCCCAGAATGTAATTTGTTAAACTGTCATCAACTCCTCTTTTTAGCATGCACTTGAGGAAACACGCTTTGCCGAAAAGCATTCAGATGATGCACATGTTTATTTTTCTGAAGACCCTTACTTTTATTCCCTTCCTTAAGGGGCCTAACACATTAGTCGTACTGCACTTTCAAAGAAGAAATCCGGTATTCAGTTTCTTAGCATCTGTTCCCACAGGGAAAGGTTAGGAAAATCCCAAGAGCCTTCTCGGAATTCCTTGATGGGGTGGTAATCCCTTTTTTTTTTCATTTTGCTCTTAGATTCACTTCCGGGCTGATGAATATTTTTACTTGACGAAAAGTGTCCAGTCGTGATTTCATTTCAGTGTTCTGACTTACAGCTGCTGTTACTCGGAGCTTAAGTGTAATGCAATTATTTTTAAGAAAAAGACATTTTTAATGTTCTTTACCCCTTATTATATCACTTCAGCGATTTTCGTTATCCGCGATACCTGTGCCACGCAATTCCATTGATAATCGGGAGTGTACTGTACGCAAACAAAAAAATCTTGGAAAAGCACTTATTTATCTTTGTCCCTAGATATTTTATGTTTCCAATTGTCCACTCTTGTTACAAGCCTTTTAGAAATAAAATAAACAATTGCATTCAATCTGACATTTTTTTAAAGACGTACAAGTAGTACATCTGCAGTGATTACTTTGCTACATTGAATTATATAGTCAGCAGCCAAGATGAGCCTAATTCTTGACTGATGATAGTTAATTTGAACTGTGGGATGTCCACTCCTTTGAAGTCGCATTAATCGTGCAAAAAGTATTTTTCTTAAAATTGCAGACAGAATTAGTTTTAGGATGTTTAGTAAATTTTATACTTGTTCTGTAGTTAACTTTTCTTTACAATTGAAAATATATTTTAAAAACCTCATTTGTCCCCTCTGTTACACAAAGTGATCAAAATATTCAAAACCCTTTCATGAATGACTCATATACAAGCCATTTACACTTTATGGCATTTACACAGCCATTATGCACAAATGAACAGAGAATCATTTTTAAAACAATGATTAGTTGACGTAAATTATTTCATTTGATGAACTTAACTCGACAATTTCAGACATGATTTGTACCATTTACGCTGGAATTACTCATATGTATAAAATTTGCGTCTAAAAATATATATTTATATTTTCAAAATGAAGTTGAATTTCGAGGTGATTGTTTAAGAATTAGTTTATTAATTTGTTTTTAAAAAAGTAAATGAGTTTAGCATAATTCTTAACCTTTTGGATCCGGGCTATTCGTACAGAAGTTTTCCTTTCGAGACGGGCTGGTATAACTATTGAACCGCAGGTCCCTTTTCTTCTGAAAATGGAAGGTGCAAAGGCAAGCACTTAGGTTTTATGACTTCGCGGTTCGAATACAAAGCCGTAATCCCCCAGTAAGATTTTATGCAATCTTAGAAAAATCCCCTATTCCAAATTGTAGAAGCGAAGATTTCAACCCCATCCTCAAAGGTAAAAAGACTTGCGGTACAGCACGTGTACCACCCGGTTCTCAAAGGTTAATGTGTGTAAAATGATAATTTGCATCTTTTAAGAGTGTGAATCTTATTTTTTTGGAAATAAAGTAAAATTTCAAGTTGATTATTTAAGTATAAGTTTATTCATTTCTTTTTAAAAAAGTGAACAAGTTTAGTATAACTCTTGAAAATAAATTTAAGATGCTAATCTGCATCTTTAGAAAATATATACCTTTATTTTTTGGAATTATATAAAATTTTTAATTGACTATTTAAGTATAAGTTTATTACTTTTTTTTTCAACGCACTGGTCGATAATTTGCTATTTTTAAGAATGTGTATCTTAATTTTTTGGAACTAAAGTAAAATTTCAAGTTGATTATATAAGTTTACTCATAGGTTTTTTAAAAAGTGAACAACTTTCGCATAACTCTTAAAAATATATTTAAGCTGCTGATTTGAATCTTCAGTACCTTTGTTTTTTGGAGTTATATAAAATTTTTAATTGATTATTTGAGTATAAGTTTATTACTATTATTTTTTTTAACACACTGGTCCTGTTTTAATACTTTCTTCTTTAACTTGTATGTTAGAAAAATTACATGCGTTTATTCTTAAAAAAAGGAATTTCGAAGCAAAATTTTGTTTTATATTATTGCAAAATTGGAAACAAGAAAATGTGTTACTTTGTAATGAAGTTTAAATTCATAAAACTCTAATAATATATGTATTAATTTGAAGAAAAAAAAAGAAAACGTTTATCTGAGCTTAGTTTTTTTTTTCTTTCTTTTTTCTTTCTTTTTTGTAAATCAACTATCATGTATATAATAATTGGTGAGATATTTAATGACTGTATCATTTTCATAGAAACTTATTGAAATGATATCTTAAGCAGAAAAGCTTTAAAATTTAAACTAAAAATAATTTAAAGTATGAGTATATACAGAAATATTTAAATTATATCTTTTAAAGTTTCGTCTCTTTTGAAAAAAAACACAATGTAGAAGGAAAACACAATATGCTAGTGTTTCATTTTGTACACTGCGATGCAAAAGTTTAGACAAATGGCAAATATGTGAATAAAAAGAAAACTATTCAACGAAATGCTTTCAAATTTCTACTGCAAGTACACAATATGGTCCCAAATACGTGTGTGGAGTTCTTAAAACTATAACTGGAATCAAATTTTGGATATTACAAAAGACATTTTTTTGCATTGTTGCAAAAGTTTAGACAAAATTAGACATTTTATGCAAATATCCCTTGAAATGTGATTGGTGGAGGAAATGCGGGACTTTATTATTCATTTATAAAGTGCAGAGATAGCTAAATAAATAATCAAAACCTCAAAAGCTCTGTAGTTCCCGCTTAAAGAAGATGAGAAAGTTTGGAAGCCGAAACTTGAAAATGAACCTACTTTATTAATTTTTTGTCTTTTAAATTGGCTCTAGTATGGTAGTACGTTGTTTTTTACTTTGTGGAGAGCAAATTCAGACATGTGTATCGATCAAAAGACCAGGAAAAAATATATTTCTTAAAGATGAAGGAATTGAAAAAACGTCTCGAACTGACGATTTGCCCCTTAATCCTACAAAACTTCAACTTGGGTCAAAAACAGCAAGTTGCAGCATAAGTAGATGAACAACTGAATCGGAATGCATAAAAAAACAAAGAATTGTGCTTGAGCCTTTTCGGACAGAGTGTCCCAAATAAGCCAGATTTTATTGGTAAAAGCAGCACAGCATATGATCATTGGATATTTCTCAAGTCCCGCGAAAAGAATTATAATCCATCTAGGCTATCCCAATTTAAATAATTTTTATCAAAGAAAGTACCATTCATTTTTTTAGTCACGATGATACATACGCTGAATTTTAACATTAAAATCTGGCTTTTTTGGGACACTGTCCGAAAAGGCTCAGGCACAATTCTTTGTTTTTTTTATGCATTCCGATTCAGTTGTTCATCTACTTATGCTGTCACGTGCTGTTTTTGACCCAAGTTGAAGTTTGGTAGGATTAAGGGGCGAATCGTCAGTCTGAATCATTTTTTTCAATTCCTTCATCCTTAAGAAATCTAATTTTCCTTGGACTTTTGATAGATACGCATGTCTGAATTTGCTCTCCACAAAGTAAAAAACAATTTACTACCATACTAAAGCCGATTGAAAAGGAAAAAAAATAAAGTAGGTTAATTCTCAAATTTCAGCTTACAAACTTTCTCATCTTTTTTACACGAGAACTGAGGAGCTTCTGAGATTTTGATTTTTTATTCAGCAATCTCTGCACTTTATAAATGAATTTACAGTCCCGCATATCCTCCACCAATCACATTTCAAGGGATATTTGCATAAAATCTGACTATTGTCTAAACTTTTGCAACAATGTAAAAAAATGTCTTTTGTAATATCCAAAATTTGATTCCAGTTATAGTTTTAAGAACTCCAGACACGTATTTGGGACCATATTGTGTACCTGCAGTACAAATTTGAAAGCATTTCGTTGAATAGTTTTCTTTTTATTCACATATTTGCATTTTGTCTAAACTTTTGCATCGCAGTGTATGTAGCGCTACTCCTGTACAATAAAATATGGAGGCGTTAAGAATTTTATTTGAATGTATTTAACATGTTCTTAAAGAAATAATGAGTGAAACAACTTTGATTTATTATTTTGAAGCTGCATTACATAAAAATAAGCGAACATGCAATGTAACTTTAATGCCGGATATACGCAGTATAGCCGGTACCTGGCATGTGATGAGTCGCCAGATATCCAATATCCGGCAAAATCATTATCCGGTCCATCCTAAACTAAAAACCCAGTTTTAGCACACCTTTGGTAACATCAAAGGAAGATTCACAGGACAGAGCCGAGATAGAAGATAAAAAATGAAAAAAAAAAAATTGTTTAGAAATAAAAATATAGCTTAATAGTTCATTTTTAACAAAACTTTTCAAATACTAAGCATTAAAATACACATATGCAGTCTTCATTTTTTTTCACCCTTCTTAGACATATGCATAAAACTCATACTATGAAAAAAGACTTTCTGTTTTCTAACTGCCCGTAGATTTCTAAGTTCAAAGCACTAAAATTTATCCATATCAGGCAAATCGTCTTTTGGCAGTTAATTTAGAGTGGGGTGTAATTTTTATGCATTGTTAAAAAAATCTTTTGACGACACTTTGTGTGTATTTTGTAACTGGTAGAATCTTAAACAGGAAGTTGTGTTTCTTTTTCTATACAAACTTCACTCCATACATTTATTGTGCAAACATTAACATTTTATAGTACATGTACATAGATTTATTGTATACACATTATATGTATACATATTAAATGAAAATGTATTGAACTTTTAACTTAAACATTTTCACTAATTGCTATTGATATAATTCTACCTTGTGTTGTATACATTCAATTTTAGTGAGAAAAGTAGCATGTAATACCTTATTTTACTGTAATAACGTAGCAACATTAAACATGATTTTTCTTACTCAGAAACAAAAGTGTGGCCAATAACTTGGTGCGACTTATAATTAATAATCATAAAATGAGTTTGATCTACTTAGAAAATGTAGTAAGTTAAAACTACAAAAAATAAAACCTTGTGCGAAACTAACCTTGCTTTTTCGATAATTTTCAGGTAGTGTAGCGTTAAACTTGCTTTCTAAAAAAAATAAATACTTACCTGTGGCGTTATATAAGATGCAGCAAAAAAAGGAAAATATGGTATTCTGGTGTACAGGAAATTTAATTATCTCCATTACATGATCAAAACTAGTGCATTCATGTGAAAAACTGAACATAAAAATTTATTTGAACATTGAAACATAAATATCATTAATTTCTGAACAAATTTTGTTTTGCAAGAGATTATAAAGTTTTCAATTTCTTCAGAGTGGAAATAAACCTCTTTGAGGGGGGAAAACTGAGTTTATCCCCTCCCCCCAGACATTTTGACTGGGGGTTTCCCAAAATTTTCCATCTTTAAGAAATACTGTTTTTTTTACTTTTTTCTTTTTTGAGATGATAAAAACTTGTAGCTTTCCACTCAAACTATTTAACTGCATAATCTAGATTGTCAATAAATGTTTTAGATTTTTATATTTTAATGAATTTTTTTTTATTTTCCAGCACTTTAGCACTTATTGATAATTCCAGGAATTCTTTGTCACTAGATAAACCAATTTAATATAGCTTTAAAATTAAAGATATTTTTAATGCCTCCACAAATGTTTTTCATAAATCTGTGGAAATTCTGCATTTGCAGATAACATAGCTATAATTGCTTAGATCCTGGGGCCTCTCAAACAGGAATTCATTTCTTTCGAAAAAAAAAGCAAAGGCACGTTTAAATCAACTCAAGTAAACATAAAATACATGACCACACACAATACCAGTTTTAGCACAGCATCTATTTTGAAATAATGACCATAGATTTGAAGCAGTGAATAGTTTCACCCACTTGGGCTCCGAGCTGTAAATTAATAATGACGTTAGACCAGAAGTACGCAACAGGATTATGGCTGAAAAGTTTTTTTTGGGATTCGAAAGTACTTCTCATTTGTAGAAAAACAAAATTTTTGCTCTACAAAGCTATGATTTGTTCTATGGTCCTATTTGCTGCTGAAATGCGGGCAATGGTTGAAAGTGACCAAGAGTGTCTGACTATTCATGAGAGAAAAGTATTTTGCAGCATTTCAGAAGGCTTAAAAAGTAACAGCATCTGGATGTCAGGAGTTAAAAATCAGAAATGAGCCTTAAAAGTTTGGTCAAGTATACTTTTATTCTTCATTTTTTAAATTCAGCATGGTGGAAGTTGGAAGTAAAACCAATTGAATTTTCTAATATATTTAAATGATTCATATTTTTTCTTTTTAAATACAAAATGTCAGACACTCTAAATGTTGAAAATCAAAATAGTGCAAGTCTTTTTTCCCTGGTCATCTTCCATCTTGCTTTAAAGACAATTTTTCAGTGAAATTGATCACTATTATTATGATCTCCACTGTGTCAGATATATTTTACTTCATCAAAATGAATTTCACTCAGCTATAAAATAAGAAGGCATACTTTCACACCTTGAAAAAAATCCTCGCTATATCTCATGCTATAATTCTGACAATGAGAAGCAAACACCGGCAGATACAAATCAGGGGCCACGGGGGAGATTGCCCATCCTTGAAAGACTCTTCACTGGTAAATTTTCAATATTGAAGTTCAAAACAGGCATTTATTGACAATCTTTGATGCTAGCAGATGGAAGGCTTACGGCTCACCTCATGATATGTTTTGCAATTGAAGTCCAAAACATATGAGGTCAACACTTGTGCACCAAAATGTGTAGTAAAGTATATGTAATAAAATCAATCGCCCCTCCCTTGAAACATTAAAAGATCTGTCCTTGGAAGCAAAGGGGGTGTAAGGGCAAAAACCTAAAATTTAGAGGTAAGCAGTGCAATAATAGGAGAACATCTCCTCTGTTTTGGGGTAAGAGATCCCTGATAGGTGCTATTACACAACATAATTTAGAAAAAAAAGTCAATGAAAACAGACCTCGACTCTGAACTTTAAACATGTTTTTACTCAAAACTTAAAAAGTTCCACTCACATCTCTTTGCTAATCACTGCTGCCTCAATTGAATAAAACAAAAAATTCTGTATTATTAAGTCAACTGCATAAAGATAAATATTAAGCACGAAAAACAGTATAGAAGTATTGGGATGGAAACAGAAAAGAATGTAAATGTAAAAGGTACACAAACAGATGAAAAAAAAAATCTTGACATTTAAAAAAAAAAATTAGAGCTACTCTGAGTGATTCTCAATTTTCACTCCTACCACCAGTGTCTATGTATATACACACCTGATTGCAATAGTTGATTTTCTTACATTTTTAATCTACTGTATAGAAAAAAAGAAACAAAGGATAATTCAATGGTTGTTGAAATTTTGTTTTAAAAAAATTGAAATTCACATAAAATTTTAAAATAAAAGACGAAAAACAAAACAAGAGGAATTTAAAACACTGGAAACTGCACTTAAAATATTGAACTTTATTCTTTAAATCACTGCATATTTTGGTCATTGCAGAAATACTGAAAAAAGTTTACTGAAGATTCTTTCCTATTTTGAGATGCACTAAAATGAGCTGAATACAATTAGAAAAAAAAAAATTCGGAATATTGGCGCAACATGAAATTTCAAATCTGAATATCAAACATAAACATATGAAATCATGCTAAAATACCACACAGAAAGAAATCGCACAAAAATTATAAATGCTTTGAGTGCTCAAAAAGCAAATCGCCACACAAGTTGTCAAAAACTAAAATTCGCAGCACCATCTGCGTCACAAAATTTTAAATACGAATTATTCGCCTCCTACCAGAGTGCATAATACACATGAAATTATGAAAATATATACATCAATCAAAAATTTTTAAAATAATGACAAAATCAAAATATAGTACCTTGTATACATCTCCGTAGGTACCACTACCGATGCGCTGGATAAGTTCATATTCATCTTGAGGATTACGTCTTGAAATTTCCAGTCCAGAAGAGGATGCCATAATTTAAGAGCATTGATTACAACACTTTCTTTTTAAATACATTTTATATAGTGAGTATAAAGAACTTTGTTTCATCGAAAAACTCTTCACAAAATTTTCGCTCAAGCCATCATCGCAAGTAGTGCAATGCACAATTTGCAAGTTACAATATCATTTTAGATGCTTCATCAGATAAAATCAACACTGAATGACAGATTGTGATGAGAAAATTTCACAATTTCAATATTAATCAACAATAAACACACATTACTGCAATGACACCACCTACGGTTTACGTTGTTTAACAACATAACAGCAAATTCAACGGTATGTTTGAGAACATCGCGCATGCTTCACTACATTACCACATCAGCGCCGCTATGCGACTTGTTACACATATACGTACTCATTATATGCAGTACAAAAGTCAGTACCGAAAAATCTCCTTAACGTCGGCAGTTCTGAATTGCTTACTTTTCGATTTTTGGATCAAATGTAATTTTCTTCAAGCAAAACAAATATACAAACGTATCCTCGTACTTAGAAATTACATTACATTTGGAGCTTCTACTCAGATTTTTGGTGAGAACTACAAGATACAAGTATCTTGCCTCCCTCATGAAATATTAATTGAACGTTATTAAACAATTAATTTAATCTTTATTTTGATGCAATTACACAGATAGAAAGCAGGTACAGGTGGATACGAAAAATTTATAAATTACCCTGTTGCACTATCAATAGCGTATATAAGGAGTGGGACCAGGGGGTCCGGGCCCCTCCCAAAATCAAGGAAAATTGTCCCGAAATAATTTTAAAATGTGAAAAAGAAACTCCCGAATTCTTCCCTTTTCACTAAACATCAACAACGATAATTTAAAATTGCAGTTAAGAGCTTCAACGCCGAAAATTTTCCGGAAGAGCCCTCAAACCTCTTTCTATCACTTAAATTTCGAAAATTTTCCAAGAGAGAGCAACCCTACCACCTCTTCTTCTTTCAACAAGTTATAGCATAAAATTGCGAATTTAAGACTTCAACATGGGGCCCATAAAGGGGGGCAAGGGAGGGCTTGAGCCCCCCCCCCTTGGAAATTAGTACTTTTTTTTTGCTTTTAGGAAAACATTTTTTCTTCACCCATTAATGAATAAGATATTAAAAATGCCAAATTTTAATAACTCCAATCTGCACTGAAATCGCTTTCAGAAAAATAACATTATGTCTCTTCCTACATTTTTCCATAGAAAAACAAAGGCAGATTCATGGGTCAACCAAAGCCGCATTTGCATAGGAAACTCTCCCATGTCTACGGACTAGCGGTTACGATAAAGAGAGGGACTGATCCTAGGATAGCAAGATAACTCGGCATTTTTTGGAATTTGGGGAAAAAGAGCTTTTTTTTTCTGGGGGTTTTACATCACAAAACATTTTGGGTTTTGGTGGGGGGGGGGGAGGCAGGCCTGTTCTAGAGTCTTTGAAAATTATTAAATACCTTTTTGAAACTCCTTAAAAAGTGCTTCGATTATATTGCATCAAATAAATAAACTATGAATTAACTGAATGGCCGGAATATTTTGCTTTTTCGCAAATCATTTTTAGAATCTGTGCACTATTTCTTTTAAAGGATTTTATGCGTTTTATACTATTGGTCATTTTATACTATTAAGTTCTGTTTCTATCGGTAAGTTGGGAAACTGATCAAAAACTACTATGTAATTATACTAAAAGTCGATGTGTGATGATGTGCGTATATTTTCTCCTCCCTCTTTCTTCCCCTCTCTCGATTAATGTCAATCGTTTTCTAAACTACAAAAAATAAAAATATTTTTTGATTGATATAAATTTGCACAAGAATGCAGAACATTTATAAATTTTGTTTGCCAATTTTCCAACATATTTTTGAAATCCCAATTGCCCCATACAAGGCCTCAAAATGCAGAATTTGAAAACTTTTTTTCAAAAATTTCCCCGGGGAAGAAACTCTCGGACCCCCCAAAATTACGAATATTTCACCCCACTTAAAAGAATTCATTGCATCTCTCTTTTTATATCCTTACCCCAATAAATGTCAGTCCAAAAAATTAACAACAAAAATAAATAGAAAAAAATACAAGAAACAGCAGGGGGGTCAGTAAAAAGGGGGGGGTCTCAGTGAGGGGTCAGTAAAAAAAACTCATAACACACAAAAATGCGTGTTTGGTCAATGTGCGAAATGGGGGCCTTCCCCGAAATTTTTTTCTTTTTTTACGGCCTTGCCACGCACATACACTGCTCGACATTGAAAATGCATCACCAAGAAGGAGTGGTCAGAAATTGATGAAATTTGGTAAGAAGACAGAGACAGCATGGAACAATAAGTGATATTTATTTCAAAATAAATAAGCAAAATTTAGAGCGAGGACGGCGTCGGCTCAGTAAGAAGTAGGACCACCACGGACAGCGATGCACGAAGAAACCAGAGGTGGCGCTAGGAAATGCCCGACAGGGGGGCAAGCTTCCCCGACAGGGGGGCATAAATAAAATTTTAAAATTTACATTCACTAACTCCCCCCCCCCCACCCTTTTCTATCTTTCCATTTTTTATGATGCGTAAATACAAAAGTAATCATTCTTACCTCTAACAAAACAAATACAATTTTGTATTTACAGCTTATCATCAAACTAAAAAACGATGATTGAAACTAAATAAAATGATAGAAACATTCTAATACAAGTTTTATTATCCGAAATAAATATATATACGGAGAACGAAATTATTAATTAATGAAAATTTTGTAATTTTTTCCGGGTTTCACCAGCTTAGTTACGTCCGTTTTTTTAATTAAATATCGTGGGACACCCCTCTCCCCCGTTTTCGTTTCTTGAAAAGAAAAGTATGTTTCGTAAATTAAAAAACACTCCATTTTTTATTAGAAATTATTAATTTCCCCATAAATATTTTTATTTGTTAGAAATCCTAATTCTGAAGTCCGAGTAAAAATGTTGGAATGAATTGACAATTTTAGAGTGATACCTTATAGTAAACTGCAAGTTATCACTTCAAATACCAAACTTCTTCAACTTTTAATCGGCTACGCCTCTTGTGCTAACTTATCTCATTTTATTTAATTTTAAATGACATGCCACCCGAGTTTCAAAATAAAACGCTGTTTTACTTTCGGTTTTTTAGAAAATATTATTTAATTATTGAATATAAGACTAATAATAATGAAGAAACATTTTAAATACCGTAAAATGGGGTGTATAGGAACAGCGGGGTCAATCGGAACAAAACTTCCAGACCGTACAAAGAAATTCTTCATAAATATACTATTGGGTATTTTTCGCCATTAATTTTTTTTTAGAAAGGTGGGATCATAGGAAGTAGGAAAAAATTACTTTTGTCAATCTGACAACGCTACTGGCTTCTAAGGAGGGCTGTACGTGGAATGCTAGAAAACATCACATTTTCATAGACTGCAAAACTTCATATGCAAGAACAAACCTTCTTATATTTTAAACCTAAGAGTGGTATGTTTCAATTATACAGGTATCTGAACAACAGAATACCATATTAGAATTTACATTTTTTATAAATTGTGTCATAAAAATGAAGAATTCTGAAAAATGCCATTGGAAAAAAAAATGCGGGGTGAATCGGAACACTTAGTTCTGTTGTTCCAATTCAAACTTATTTGAAGGAAACTGTTTGAAAAATCAAGATTCTAACCCCAATTCCTCTAATCAAGACAAGGACAAGGATTTATTACTGTTTATCCCTTCTCGTGAGCAACTAGATCTTAGAATGACAAAAAGTTGCAGATTTCATAAGATTTTTTCTCCAGTAAACTTCTTTTTATTTAAAATACGAGGGGGAAAGTCATTTTGACTTTATACAGCAAAAGGCAAGCACACAGACAGTGATGAATAAGCGAAAAAATCTTTCAGGAAAATCCCCGAAACCCAGAAATTTTAAGAAACTAAAGAAAAGGCAGAGATCATCCCAGAAGATGCTATGAAAAAACTTAAGCCAAATCACAATTGCTAGTTTTAAGGACAAGTACATATTTTTGGACGACATGGGTGACTTCCATTCGTGTTAAATCTTTGTATTTCAATTCAAAAGCATTTCTTAAAACTACTTTTCATTTTTCATAAGTTCAAAATTATTTTGAATTTTGACAAATTATAAACGTTTACTGGTATTGAAATTATACTTTTATTTGACAGTAATTATCTGTTCTTGTTCTCCCCCATCAATTTTACTCATGTTTGTGAGACCTATTACAGGTTTTCATGGAAAAAAGTAAAAATTTTAACATGTGTTCTGATTGACCCCTATCAGCGGGGTGATTCGGAACACCCATAATTTCCTATATATTTTAATAATAACTGTTTAAAATGTTTTGTGTTTGCTTGGAGTATCAGAAGTAAAGCAAGACCGAAGTTTTTACCTAGAAAATCAAATTGAAAAAAAAATCTTTTAACTGCTTTTTTTACAATCAAAGCTGAAAAGTGTTCCGATTAACCCCATTTTACGGTACATTTCTATTTAGTTTCATCTTTACATCACTTACATTAAAAAACGAAAACCACTAGAACTTTATTTTGCCTGCAAAAGCTTTTACTATATCATCAAATGATAACTTAGAGAATAATGATAATAATAATAACAAAAATAAATACAAGCTGAGTAACCTTAAATATTTTCAAAGCAAAAACAGTTTTTTGAATTCATAATTGAAAAATCGGGAATCGTGTAAAATGAGAGTTCTATCTTTATTCAGTTTATCTCCAGCTTTTCAGTAGTTTTTATTTTGAAATTAAGAAAAAAAAAAGAAAGAAAAGGAATGCTTCCAATTGTTAAAAAAAAATCGTTAACTAAATACCGAATGAGTAATTGTTTTCATTTTCACATTGAATATTATATTTAATACGTTTGAAAACTACTTGAAATGAAAGAAATTTTAAAAGCCTTAAATACTTGGCAAATTAAAAATATTTTCATGAATTTCACTTTAGAAAAAAATCTCAAGTAAAAAAAAAAATTTAAATTTTACATTTAAACTATCCAATATTTAGCATTAAAAGAAGTGTACAGTGAAATTTTAAGAAACTTAGAAATCCTAAACTTTACTGTGTAGGAAATAGGAACGAGAGTATTAAAAAAAAGTTATTATTGAATAAATGTTTATTAATTATCATTTGTTTATTAAATACTTTACGAAACATCACATATTATGGCTGAAAAATATTATGTACAATTTATTTATTTAAAACAAGATTTTAAATTTGAAAATTGGTACTTTTTATCAACGCGAAAATTTCCAGAAACCCGATTAAGTGATTTACTTTAAAACCGGTCATTTTTATTATTCAAATTGTTTAGAAATATATATTTAAAATATTTTTTTAATAAAAAATACGAGCATCCATGTAGACTTTGATGCATGAAGCAGTTGCTGAATAATCTTACCTGATTAAAGAATAAACCCCTTCCTAGTTTCTGAAAACGGGACATAGTTGATAAAACTTAGAAGGGGAAAAATTTGCATTTAACATTTTCCCCAAGAGTTTTGTTTTTTAATATTTTTTTATCTGCTGTAATAGTGCCCTCCTCCATTTTGGCACCCCCCCCCCCTGACTGCTTGTATTGCTTGCCACTAGGACTGTCCCGAGGGTGCCAAAATTAGATTGATAGTAGATTTAAAATTTCTCATATGAGTTCAATTTCTAAAAAACCATAGAGCATTTTCTAAAACAAGAGACAGAGAGAACTTTGAACTGAATCTCCATTATTATAGTGAGAGATTATTCTCAAAGAATGAGAGAAATGAATCGACAATGTCCAAAAAAAAATTGTATTACATCATGTAAATTAGATAAACAATGTCTTACCAGTACTCTAGCGTCTTTTCCATTCAGCCACGATGATAACAACGATAAACATAGATGATTTCCTTTTTCCCGCACTTTAATTCTTTGCCTGTTTTGTGCACCAGATGGTTTTTTAGACATATTATGAAATCAGTACTATATGAATATCATAGAGGAAATAAGCAATATTAGAAGAGAAGAAATAAATCCGTTGTGGTAGTTAAAGATGCCCTTTAGTGAATGATTCTACTGTGGAGACAGATAAGGGGGACTTGTGGCTCCGATTCTTAAAACAGAGGCTACCGACAAGGGAACGCTGCAAGGATTTTCCCCTAGGCCAGTGGGGTGAACAAGCTTTCGTCATTGTAAGCTAAAAGGAAGACACCATGTTGACAGTTTTATTGCAGTTTAATCTTGGAAAAGGGACGCATTTTCCGCTTCTTTGTATCGGGGTGCTTTCAAAGCTTCACTTCTCGGAGTGAGTGATTCAAGATGAAACTTTAACTGGTCACTCTCTAAAAGAAAATATATTCAAGCCATTTACTGGCCTCTTCTCACTTTCTCTCCGTTAATCTTTCCTACGCCTTCTAAACATTAAGAGACATTTCTTTAAATTCTTCCTGTGCCTGCATTGAGACTTTTTTTAGGGAGAGCTTTCTTTTAAAAATTTGTCTCTTTTTTTAAAAATAATGAAAAGAAAATTATGCAGTTACTTAGCCAGTTCAGCACCCCTAAATTCTGGCGCCCGGGACACGAGCCCGGTTTGCCCCCCTCTAGTTACGTCATTGCTAACCCCACTCCCTAACAAATGTTCTTTTCAAAAACATCTATAAAATTATAACCACGTTAAAAGTTTCTTTTTAGTTGAGAGGCATGGAAATTCCTTTGGTTTTTTCCCCCGCATAGGACAATACTACAAAGTACTATTTTTTCCATTCTACACTTCCACATAGTAAAAAATTAAAATAGTTTCGTCTACACTTATAGGATAATTGCTGAACGCTTTGTAGGCGAAGTTTTCAAATCCTGTTACAGAAGAAAAAATATTGCGCATTTCACCATATGCTGATTTAAATTTAAATACAATAGCCCAGCTAAAAATAATCTGCAAAAAATCTGCAGAAATAAATTTATTTTGAAGATTTATTAAAGATTTCTGCAGATTTTCAGAGGAGGGAATAAATCTGCATTTTGTCTTCAATAAAATCTGTAGAAAATCCACAGAAATATTATCCTTTTTAGTTTTCTCTTAATATTGTGCAGATTTTTTAAAGGTTTAAAAAATCTGTATTTTGTCTTCAATTTGATTAACAGAAAATCAACACACACGAAAAAAAAAAAAAAAAAAGCTTTCTCTTAGTATTTTCAAACATTTTCACAATAAATTCTTTTTAATAGCCTCCAAATATTTTGAAGATTTTTATGGTCAGCAAAACATTTAATTTGCCTACATTTTAAAATTATATTAGATTTCTATTACGAAAAGCTAAAATGGGTAGTTTCATGATTATTTTCTTTTGCAAAGTAAAAGAAGTGGCAAAAAAAAAAAAAAAAAAAATACTTCACAATAACAAAACTGTAAACAAAATTTTGATCCTAAAAAGATCTTTTTAAAATTTCCATAGCGATTGATAAATTTCAACAAGATTGTAAGCAGTAATGTGAAAGTAGTAGTAGTTAAATATGTAAATTAATGTACTATGCTAAATTATATTCTTATCATTTACTTTCTACAGTGGAAATTTTTACTTCACCAAAATAAATGAGATATAAATGCAAAATGTTTTTTGGGACAGTTTTCAAAGACTACATGTTTTCTTCAACAATCAACATCCCGTGGTCATAACCGTTAACTGGCCATGTGCAGTTAACCGCGTGTGCACTCAACGCCAACAATTTGAATTTTGAATCGTTGAGTATTGAAAGAATTAGGTTCGAAAATGGCTCAAATCGCCGAGAAATTTAAAAGTTTATATGTACTAATCCATTTTTATGAAGAGAATCGCTATTCTATCCTACCTTTAAAAGATTGTTTGCCTGCTGATTGCTGCAGTTTTCAGCGAGAGGACTTTTTAATCAAAGAATGGGACCAAAGCCGAACCCTAGAAATATTATGGGACCGGAACTTCTATCCTGCAAATTTTTTGCAATTCGGAAGTAAGTACTAACAATATTTTGATACTTTTTTGCATTTGATGAGTTTTTTTTATGTTTCTTAATCTGGTGCAATCTTCTTTTAGATTCCCACTAAAAGTACTGGCCAAAACTGGTAGCCTTTTTACTTGCCAAAGCAACCCTTGTTCGCCGATTATTGCTTTGTTGTTTTGTTTTGTCGCGAGTTTTTTACTATTTTCAGGGCTCCCACTGGCCCTAAAAAGCCCCTATAAAGGCCTTTTTTTTAAGATATGTTTGTAGGGGCCCCTCTAAAGGCCGTATTTAGTATTCAAAGGCCCTAAAAATTAACCAAACGGCTAATTTTTTTAATGCAAATGCAACCAAAAAATATTTAACTCATAATAATCAGTCCCACATTCTATTTCATTAATAAATAATGTTTTAGCTTAGACACTATCGTTCAGTTTTATGAAAGTGCGTTCCAAACTAATTTTTTTGAATTTATCGATTTAGACAATACTGTTTAGCAGTAAAATCGGTCCGTATTGGACTTCGAAAATAAAATTCTGTGATAAATAGTGAATATTTTTTAATTAGCAATAAATAAATAAATATTTTTTTTTTTTTTTTTTACAAAATTACAATAGTTTTCAATAAGTTGCACATTAGTTTTCACAAAAGTCTGAACTGTTTTTCACCAAATTCCAAAAAACAAAACCCTGGTAAAAAAAAATCCTGGATTGATCCCTGGTAATTAAAAACAGGCTACTTCTAATTTTTTAAAAATTGTTTGAATCAGTTTACTATAAATATACATATATATATATATATATAGCTATAAAACATATTACTACTGTTCTATATATGTAAGCAATTTTATAGGTTTTGTAAAAAATCTTTCAAATTTGAACACTTTCTTTAAAAAATCTGTAGAAAATTGGTGCAATGAATCTGCAGAAAATTAGAGCACATTTGGAACAAGCTTTCTGAGGAAAATCAGCAGAAAATCAGAGCATATTTGGAACAAGCTTTCTGCATAAAATGTGCAGAAAATCTCTGTAAAAAATCTGCAGAAAATCAGAGCAAATTTAGAACGAGCTTTCTTCGGAAAATCTGCAGATAAAAACTGCAAATTTTCTGCGGAAAGCTTGTTCCAAATATGCTCTGATTTTCTGCAGATTTTTTTAAAAGATTTTCTGCAGATTTTTTTTGGCTGGGAGGAAGAGAGAAAAGCTGAAAAAATTAAACCCGAAGCTCAAAAATATCCGTAAAAGGGACAAAATTAAAAATGAATGGACAAATCGATATTAAAGGATATATACATACGAAAAAAACGGAGAAAGAGATCAATTTCATATCCATCTTTTGGCTTTTGTTTTTTTTTTCATATGTTGTGTCCCAAACTTTATTTGTTGGAAATCCCTTTCCTACTCCAGCCTTGCTCATACGACAGAATTAGCAAATTTAGATACACTATTAAAATTTATAAGAAAAGAAAAAAGAAAATAGCAAAAAAAAAAAACCCAAGCCGCCCAGTTCCAAAACAATCTCAAACTTGCTTTTCCAAGTTCTGGCCTTTCATCGAACTTAAATTCTTTATCACTTTAAAATAAAATTAATGATTACAAATGTTATCAGAATCTCTA